>JANIJG010004165.1:24976-93611 GCA_024611175.1 Megaceryle torquata | reverse complement strand
TTTTTTTTTTTTTTTTTTCCTGCCAACTTTGCTGGGAAGTGAATATTTTGCAAGCACGAAGCTACTGTAAAATAATTTCCTCCAGTCCATTTCTGCTGCACACTCCCTGGGGTCATACCTATCAGTCTGCAAAACCAGCCATAGCCAAACAACTGCATTGCCCCTGCCAAGCCCACACTGCCTGGAATAATCCCCCTAGATAAAGATCACAATAACCCTATTCAGCTCCCACCCACTTGCTCATGACCATCGGCCCACCCTGGTTTCTCTCCTAAATCCAGAGAGAAAGTCAGGCTCTGCAGTGACCCAAGGGCTTCAGACCCAGACTTTGCTGAGCAGAGACAGGGATGAGCCATGAGTTGGTGGTGATGTTGCCGGCTCCGCGATGGAGGAATCTTCAACCACTTGGGAGGGAAGCCAGAGGAGGCCAGACCCTCCTGGTCAGCAGTGGTGAGGGAGTAGGTGAATTAGCCAAATGATCTGAATCTGCCCCAGGCAGTGGTGTGAGCACTGATCACAATTTTTTCACTGAAATTGCTTGGGTTTTTTGTTGGTGGTGGTTTTTTTGTTTGTTTTGGTTTGGGGTTTTTTGTTTTGTTTTATTTGATTGTTTTGGTTTTTGTTTGTTTGGTTTTGTTTGTTGGTTTTTGTGGTGTTTTGTTTGTTTGTTTGTTTTTTTCCCCAAAGATTTGTTTTATCAACCAGAGAGAAAAATGATAAAACGTGTCTTCTTTGCTTTAAAAATTTGGGTGTTTTCTCTGGTAAGCCCATTCCCCCTGCCAAAACCCAATCTTTGTTCCTATTCATGCTTATTTGGGGCTGAAAAAGAAATGCGCTGGAGTTTCTGACAAAAAGTCAAAATTTCCCACGGGAACGTTTTTTGCCAGCCAGATTGAATTTTTCTTTATCGCTTCTTGCTGCCTGCAAGAGCCTGGGCACCACACATGGAGAGGCCAGGGCCTGGTCCAAGAAGATGTTCTCCAGGGACCCGCTCAGGCAGAAGGAGCCTGGCCAGCAGAACTTTTCACAGATTCAGGTTCCCATCAACTTTACCTGGCAAATAACTCATCCACGTAGAGCTTGGCCTTATAGTCTGGATTTGGCTAGGCGCCTGGGAGCTAACATGCTCCAGGGAGGACACAGCTTGGAGACAGTCTTGGAAGTCTGTTCTCCATCCTCCCTCTCTCCAGCGCCATGGGGCTGGCTCCATTTTATTCAGCACTGGTCCAGCCCAAGCCACATGTCTCTAACCCAGCTTGTCCTGACAAAGCTTCCAGCTCCCTTGTGAGAGGAGATTACAGCTGGGAAAGGCCTGAACTAAAATATCAGAACTCAACTGCTGATGAGCTTGTGTGGACTACATGAAGATGCAGGCAGGGACTTTGACCAGATTTAGTGACATCAATAAAATGCAATCAGCACCGTTCCACAATTTCTCAAGAACCTGAGTGCTGGAAAGGAACAGGGTCAAGCACTGCTTTCAAATATTCCCTTTAGTTTGCATTAAATACCTTTGCGTTTGCCTTGGTGGGAGAAAGCGTGACTAGACAAACTCGGGCTGCAGCCCCCAGACAGGCATATTGAGAATGACCTGCAGACCCTGTTCCCAGTGCTCTGAGGCCTTTCCCCTACGGGGCTGGGAGATGCACCCGGCACCTGCACGTGTGTCTGACGTCAATGGTGTTTGCAGGTGCTGGGCGCCTCTCGGATTTTGGCCCTATGCAGTGCTGAGAGAGTGTTTAACAATAACAAGTGCAATTGCAGCGAGAGAAAGGAAACATATTGTGTTTTCAGATACGGGATTTGGCACAAGCTGCACATGGAGCCTGGTGTCAGACAGGCTCTGCTCCACGATGTGCACTGCAGTAGGGTTCCCAGGCTGGGATGTGTCTCATGTCAGAGCAATTTGCCAGCAAGTCTCTCCTCCAGCTAAAAGGAAACTTCATCGTGGACACAGAGGGGACCAGGAACTACCAGAGAAGAGCCTGCCAAACATTCCCAATGAAAAACTTGGTCCAGGCCAACCTGGGGCTTTATCAATTCCGTGGTGATTCAGGGAGGTATCTGCAGGGCACTGCTTATGAAAACAGCTGGTGGGCTCCTGTCCATCCTCATCACAACCAGGGGAATCAAATCCTTCCACATCAGCAAGCTCTTCTCACTCTGGTCCTGAAGAAATAGATGTAAGGACTGTAAGATTACCTCTCAGGGAGTTCCTGCTGTCCCTCATGAACTGAGGTGACCCCCTTTCTTTTTCTTAAGCCTGCATTTATCATCTCCACTTGAAAAAAAAAAAACAAACAACCCTCCACCGCTCTTATCCCATCTGTAATTGATTTCCATAGGGTTGTCACAGCACGATGTTGGGCAGCCCTATGAAATGGTTCCTTCCTATTCCCTTGGCCTCTGCACAAGGAGTCAAACTGGTGGTGACTGATGGCTTCAGGCCCACCAGAGAATGCCTCCAGCCATTGCTCATGTGGGCAAGCTGCCCCCAATGACTGTCTGCAGGGTCAAGTCACCCAGGGAGCATGCAGCAAAGTGAGGAGTCAGGGCAAGTCCTGGGGCCACTGATGGGTGACCATGGTTCATGGTGGCTGATACCTATCAGACCAGGAAGGACTGGACTGGTGGGAGATGTCCTTTCTGTCTTCTCTCCTGTGGTGATTCAGAGCTTTTCAAATGGTCCATCTCAGAGGGGGACAAAGGAAAAGAGGGCTCTCTCTGCAGCAGAGTGGGGACTGGAGTGGGAGGTAGGACCAGCAGAGCTGTCAGGGACCTGGTCGGGCAGGGACACATCCATTGCACCCTCTTTCCTTTTGGCTCCAGGCACCCTGGTGTGATGGGAGTCAGGCAGAAGACTCAAGTGGCTTTGTAAATCCCTCCATGAGGAGAGCAGGGGGTCTGAGTGTCCCTGGCGTATACTCTACTTATCTCTTCCAGAGGCAGGGGAAGGTTACAAGCATCCTCTGTCACCTTGTAAAGCAGTGGTATTTCTTATCCAACCAAAGATGCTCCAAGCAGGATGTCCAGAGTGCCCATATAGGATCCCCAGGGTGCCCATGCAGGATCCCTGGGGTGCAACACCCTCCACCCATCTGAGGTGGATGCTGTTGCCCGGGGCAGCATAGCACAACTATGTCCTCAGCTTGAGCCAGCCAGGCAAGGCTGACAGGTGGATTTTGGAGCTACCATGTGATGATACCTTCTAAGGATATTAGGAGTAATCACCATTTGTTATATCCAGGCTTCTATTGTCCTTCTCTGTCTCAGTTTCCCCATTTATAGAGAGTACAGATGGGCTATGCAAAGTGCTTTGGACTTGGGGTAAGAAAGACACGAAGCAGTATCAAAACATCCTTGTATCTAAGGGAACACTGCAGCTGGGGCAGCTTCACCAGCAACATGGCTTCAGCCAGCAACTGGAATAGACCGTGGGCAGGCTGGACCTCTTGTGGCACCATGTGCTGTCCATAGAGACATGGGTTCTTTGCACCCCAGCCCTGGTTCAGCATCTGGAGGGTGGTTCTGCATGGGCAATCACACAGGCTGTGGGTAACACTGTATTGCTGAGCAGATGGGTGCTGTAGCCATAGAAATATGGGCGCATAAGCTGCTGAGACTCCCATTGTAGCCTCCCAAGTGGGCCTTGCATGGGCAGAGCTTTCTCACAGGCTTTTATTCTCAGGAAGCTTAAAGTTAAACTGATTTCCAACAGAAAGGTTTTTACACCAACAAACAAACAAACAAAAAAGCGCAGTTAAGGCTAAAACAAAACCAGGCTTGGCACTCTGGGTTGGACACTTGCCTTCCCTTGAGCTTGTCCACGGCTAATCTCTGCCCTCCACTTTCTGGGCCAAAGCATGTCATCCTTATTCAGCCTTCACTGTCCTCACTTCGGCAAACTCCCTGTGACCGCCTAGGGGGACATGTTGCCTCTATGAGGACAGAGAGAGAATCTCCCAAGGGCTCCTGAATCTCTGCTGTTTGCAGGGGTCCTGTTTGTAAAAACATTCCTGGGGTTTTGGTTTTCCTACCTGGACATGAAGTGGGGGCAGCTGGGACACAGGAGCCTGTCTTTATATTCTTAATGTATCTCCCCTTCATCACTGAGGATGGGACATGGACTTTCTGTCAATGGAAGGTTGCTACTTTCTTTGGCCCTCAGTCTCTCCTACCTCCCTTTTGGGATGCCCTGCTCTTTGGTACAGTGATTTTGGAGGCCTTTGTGGTTATTGTGGGCTATTGCACCCTGGGTTTGGTCTATGCAAATGCAGTTTTCCTGGGGACCTTTCAAAGGATTTTGGGGTGCTTTGATGTGTTTCTTCCCCAAGCAGTTTTGTCTTGGGGTAAAGGAGATCTTGGGTCAGTATAACCAGAACCAGCTGGTTACCTTCATAACATTGCAGAGGTTGCATATCGTTTCACCTTGTGTTGCTGTAAAATGTCAGAAATAAGCCCAAACCAGGCCCAGGACCTGCCAAACACCATCCTTTCCTAGAAAGCACTGACAGCTGCCCACAGCACAGGACACACAAGCCCTTCTCATGGGGAGCTTCACACACCCCAGACTGGACCCCACCCAGATTCATTTATCTGTGGTATGTTCATGACTGCATCAAACAGGTCCTCTGATTTTCAGGGAGCACCAAGGAAGGTAGAGGTTTTGCCACCAGGATCATCCCGCAGAGACGGCTCAAACCCAGGAAAGGGTTTGGCAGCGACAGAGCCCAGCAGTCACATCTGCTTCATCCCCAGGGTGTCTCCAGAGCAGTGGCTGCCGTTTGGCCTCTGCCGCTGCAATCAGCAGGGGACGTTTCCTTTGCATGACCCAAGCTCCCTTCCCTGAGCATCCCTGCCAGATCCCCGCTGCTTCCCACAAGGCAGAGCAGGGGAGCCTGGCAAGGCGGCAGAGCTCAGCCTGGCTCTGAGCATTACAGAGAGCAAGCTCTGTGCCGAGAAAGAATCAAAGCAGAGCTCGGAAAGAAAAAGGCCAAATCCTTACCTGGTGCAAAGCTGGCTCTGGCCAGTGGCACTGCCTCACACCCACTAACCATGCTTCAAAAAATCCCCTAACATGTGTGACAGGCAGGATTTTAAAAAGATATCTGTGTAATAGCTTTCATTTATAGGGGGATTAGGATGCCCTGGGGACTGATAAGGAGACAGGGAGGCTTTTCTTGCTCTGAGCTGTGGTGGCTGTTGGGGGGCTCGGCTGCTCTCACTCCATCCCAGGCAGGAGCAGCTCATATTTGCGGCAGAAATCGGCTGCGTGAAGGAGCTTAGCCACACGCCGGCTGGGAGTTTGCGTTCTGCTCAGCCCAAGACAGAGGATTAACTGTGGGGAGGAAAAAATCTGCCTTTGTTTTGGTAGATACCAAAGAACCAGGTTCTGACCCAACAAACACCCATGTTGGCAGTGGGCCAGGGCTGGAGGATGCACACAACTCATCTGGGAGCTGGATTTATGGGTTTATTTTAAACAGCACTGGTTGTAGCAGAGACTGGAGTTTAAAAACTGATGGAGTGATAAGGCCAGAGAGGCTGCTTCATCTGGGTCTCAGTGAGGATGGTGCTGGGTGTCCAAAGTCTCAGCTGACACTGGATGAACTGTTGCATCAAGAGTGCAAATGAGACACAAAATCACTGCTGCTCACATCATGTATCTCCTGTACAAAGTGACCACCACGTCACCAAGGAGTGCAGTGAGCAAAGCAAGCAAGAGATCGGGAAACGGCCCAGTTCCATGACCCACACACAGCTGTGAGAGCAGGGAGGGTGCCAGCAGGAGTTTTCTTCTCAAATTCTTTCAAGTGTCTTGTGAAAGGTTGAAAATCATATCTGCATCTCCCTCCTTGACAGAGGACTGGAGGCTGGGGAAGAATAAAACCTCTGTTTCACACTCTCTTTCTAAATTATTTCCCAGAGGGCTGTCAGGGACCACTGGCTTTTCCCACTGGCTGTTATCACCCAGGTTGAGGTATCAACCCAAGAGGGATCCTCTGGCACAGGGGAAGGGTGCCAGGGGTGCCATGGGTGAAGCCTCAGACCCCCAGCCCCATTCCTGTGATATGCCCCTGGGAATGAAGGAGCTGGTAAAGGACAAGCCCAAGAGACCTTTGCCATCTTCTGCCAAAAAAGAGAAGTGAAAAAGAGATTGTGCAGGCAGGTGATCAGGAATGTCAGTGTGGGTAGGAGTGAGCAGCCTCGGGGGTGTCTTGGAGACAAACCTTTTCCCTCCTTGAGGGTCAAAGCTGCTACATCTTCCCTGTTTGGGGAGATGAGGTTGGACAGTCAGGAGACAGCACCCAGCACCCACACATTCACCTGGAAAAGGGCAAAACCAACATGAGGGGCAGAAGCAGGGACAGTGACTCAGGCTGTGAGCAGCTGGGCTCTGTGGTGTTGTTTTACAGCAAACATATTTATTTTGAACTGCTGGGATGGGGAACACTTTCTGATTGCAGAGTAGACACAGACTGAACAATGGTGCATGATGGAGTGTCAAGAGCACTCCCCAGTTCTTTGGGGTGCTAGGGAATGAGGGGATTTCCTTCCCCTCCCCATCCCAGGTGGGAATTAGAGAAGAAATGCAGGAGCAGAGCTGCTGGCTCAGCAATCCCTGCTTCACACACTCGCTCTCCGGGCTGCATGCCATATCCGTGCTGGGTCTGTGAGCTCCCAGCTTGCATGAGGAGAAGCCCAGCTGTTCCAGCCCCAGTCACTGTCTTTACACATGCCTGTGTTCTCCAAGCTCACAGATTTGGATGGAAAGATGGAGGAGGAGTCCATGTCATCTTCCCTGTGGTATTTCGGAGCCACCTATCACCCAGATCCCTACCAGGCTGCACTCTGCAGCGTCGCATGGATCATTGTGATCTGTGCTTCATTTTGACTGAGTCTGAACTATTTTCATGGTAGCTTTGTGGGGTGAATTAATGTCCCTTAATGTCATCCATCTGGGTATTTAGGGTCTAGTCTTAGGCAGTCAGACCATAGTGTAGGGAGAGAGCAAGGACCGTGCATCTGATAGGAAAAAGGGATTTTTTTACACACTGTGAATTGCCCAGTGCCCAGCAGCCCAGTACAGGACCTTCATTTTCTCATAGCCCCAGAAGTCCTTTCCTTCAGGGTCTAATGTACAATCTCTAGTCGGTCGGGAGATACTCTGGGAAGAGGTGAGGGAGACAGTGTGGGCAGGCAAGGACCAAATCTCACTGTTCTCAACCTTTTCTTCTTCATGCTGGACATTCCCAGGGAGGCCCTGGCTCTTCCTGCACTGCTGGCCACAGCAGCCTGTATTAATGCAGAACCAGAGGGAGACTGTCTCAGAAGCAAATCCAGACCTGAGGGATATGCAAGAGGTATCAAGACCATGTAAATGGAACAGGGAAGAAGGAAGGTAAATGGTGGGTAGAGCTATGGGTGGAAGAAAAAGGTCTGGTTTTAAAAATCAGCCATTGTGGTGCAGAAGATGAGCAGAGCATCCTGTAGAGCATCCTTGGGTTGGACAGAGCCGGCTGCTCCCTCCTGGTGCTGGCAAGAGGCCATTGTTTTCCAGTCTCATCTGATAAGCAGAGCAGAACCATGCAGGCTGCTGGAGTGCATTCTGCCTTCCTCTGGTGTTGCAGGCTGTCCCGAGCCGGGCTGTTTACTCGGGCATCTGCCCGCCCTTTTGCAATAGGGAGTCAGTTCTGGTTAATGTTGGAGATTGTAACGTGATTACCGAAAGTCTCATGAAATTAAATCACTTTGCTTCAAAGCGGCCGGGGAGGGGGAGCGTCTCTCTGGCAGCAGGGATGGCCGAGCGGATATTGAAAGCAGACTGGTAGCCAGTATTGCATCGCAGCACAATTGAGCTCTGACAGTGTGAAGGCAAATACAAACAGCAGCTTGTGTTTGCACACAAAGCCTCTGTGCACCAGTATCCCTGGCCCTGTACTTTACACCCTCAGCTCTTGGGCAGAACGTCCTGGGAGGGTAGGAGGGAGGGAAACTCCACTGAATATTTAGAAATGAATTGAACTGTGCAAACATGCCATTGGGAAGCTCTCAGTGTAACGCTTTGGATCAGCTACCCGCCGGGGCTGGAACACAACTGCTGGACTTGAAAGGGCAACTTTCACGCTGAAGCAAAACTGGACAAAAGAAGATAAATGAAACGGGCTCCCAGCGGGGTTTGGTTTGTTTGTTTTTGTAACTCGGCTAATATTCCCGCATTGTTCAGCCCAGTGGCCCAGTGTCTGTCCTTCACAGGCTGCTCGTAAATTGGGCCTAAGCAGGCAGTGCAGGCAGCAGGCGGTGCAGGGCAGGGAGGGGATGAGCTCCACTGGCTCAGGGCCCTGGGGATCGTGAGGTTCTCCTCTGAGGCTGTCAGGGTGCAGGGAGTTGGACACTCTGCGTCTATGGGGTCGCAATCACACCACGCCATTCTGGGTAGGTCTGAGCTGGAGCAGTGATACCCAGCCCTGTTAATTTGAAGGTTAACCTGGATTTATGTCATGGCATTTTGGGGCACAGGACACCGTCTAGACTAGCAAAGGGAGGATCATGGGGGTCTGTGGACCAACATAGCTTTGCTATCTGTTCACTCTGCAGTTGAGCGTGTCATGTCCTAATGATTTTCAGGGAGCTGAAATGCTATCTATCCCCAGAAAACCAGCAGTGATGTGTCAACTGTCTCCATCCTGTGGTCCAGCAGCAGAGCGAGGAGCAGTGCTCATCCTCTCTGCACCATCTGTGTGCCTAGGGATATGTCTGCCAAGCTTGCAGTGTGCCCGGTGCAGGGGGATGCTTCTTTTGTGGGATGGACCATGTGGGAAGGAACAGGGCATTGCAGGGTCATGAAACCAGCTCCATTAGACGCAGACAAGTTAATGCAAGCACTTGATTTTAAGGAAAAAGTTCCCCAAACGCAAGTCTCTTGAAAATTCACTTGTTGCCAGGATTTTAGGCAAAGCAGCAGGTCTAATACTGCAATATTTCTCTAGTTAGCACTAAGCAAAAGCTTAATAATAAGTCAAATAATAGTTTTGATCAAATTATATGGCAAAAATAGCAATTTCTGTAAAATGTGAAATAATGTTTAATATGCTCTGTAGCATTTGCTTTTTACAAGCCTCTGCAAAATCATCAAATGTTCACAAAAATTAGGCAAACTGATTTCTCCAGAAATCCAGCCTCCCCTCCCCAATGAGCTATTTGTTAGTCTCCATGAAGTTTCACCCAATAAAAAAAAATAAAAAATCCCAACAAAACCCCAGACAGTACATCACGTGCTTGGGGCGACCAAAGAAATCCCTTGATTTGGGTGACCAATGAATGTCCCCAGTAATGAAAAGCGAACAATTTGTCGGCAGCCCATGCACTTGAAAACGAATGATCCAAATTATTCATCAAGTCTCCCTGGATAGTGAATCCATTGAAAGGGGATCGAGACAAAGTCATAAATTATTCATTACTCAAAGGAGAATGAAATGCACATAATCATAACAATAATAATAACAACAACAATCGCAACAGTAATAATAGCAACAAGAATTCAGGCAGCTCTGCTGAGAGAGCCAGGGAGGCATGAAGACTCAGAGACTTTAGTTTCCTTTTATTCCAGCGTGGCTTTGTTAAATAAAGGCATATAAAGTGGGTCGACAGTTAGAATAAATGTATTTATCACCAATACTGTGACTTGCTTGCCTTGACTAGGTTGTGATGCAGTTTGTACCCTGGTGCTTGGCAGAGAGGAAGTCCATGAACTTGCATGCATCACCATTAATTGCTTAATATAATTAATTTCTCAGAGCCCTGGACTACTTTTAAGGAGTCTGTGGAAGTGGTGGCAGCAGAGGCATGTTCTGTACCACTGTCTCTGGAAAATTTATAGGTGTCCATGAACTGAAAGAGAAGTGGGAAGTGCTGGCCTAACACATATCCCTGGGATTCAGCTCTTCCTGGCTTGAATGGGACCTTGATTGCAGAGTCACCCAGGACCATTGAGTCAGTAAGAGAGCTAAGGAGAGGCCACAACACTTGTCACACAGCCTGTGAGTTTCCTGTTGTCGCTGGCATGCATGGTTTTGGCTGGGAAAACTCCACCGCAGATATGCCGTGTGCCTGAATTTGATGCATTTCAACTCTCCATCATTTTGCTGCCCTTGGGAACCAAGGTTTCATTTGGGCATCTTTGATTTGGGACCCTCTTCCACCCCCCACCTCCACAGAGGAGTTTTCTCCAAGGGGAGTGTGCTGACGGGTGATGGCTGAACGATATTGGAGATTCAAATACATTTATATGCTTGTGCTGTGTTGTAAAGCGCCCAACTACAACTTTGGCATGCAAATGAATTCCCATTTGCAGCAAAGGGGCTCAGCTGTGGCACTCAGCCATCTCCCAACTGTTTCCCACAGGTTGCCCCACGTTTGCAAGGCAGGGTTGGAAGCGCCACGGGGTCCCTTCACCTCTGTTGGGCTTCCTTGAAGCTCTCTTCACCTGCTGTTTTCAGTAAGGAGAGAGAAGGTGTCCTGATGTTTGTGCATGTAGAAAAAAAGTGTAATTTTTAAGGTTAGGAAGCAACAAGTTGGGCCAGGAAGGAGAAAAGCTCTCACCCCATACATGTCCATCAGCTTTGGGTGCTGCAGTGGATGCTCAGCACCCACATAGTTTGGGTTGAATGGGTCAATGCTGCAGCAAAATGAGGCAAGTTCAGAATGACAGAGCCAAAACCTGTGGGGGCTCTTTTGGAGACTGGTGTGCTGAAATGTAGTCATAGAGCCTGATTTTTATTTGCTTGCTGAAATAATCTGCAATAAAGACTCTGCCTTGCTCAGGTGTAGGAAGGTGTGAGAGGATGGGAGACATGGGGGAGAGACAGAGGGAGGTACAGGGCTGTCTTGGGGCTGGCAGGGGCATGGTGGGATGCCTGTCCACTAAGACTGGTGCCAGTAAGTGTTGGGGTTTCGTGGTGTGGTGATGCCTCTCCCTGTAGTTGCAAGCAGGAAAGCCAAGCTCATAGATCCTCTGCTGATGGGTTGCTGTAGCAGAAGAAGGAGAAGAAAGAGATCCTGCTGGCATTTTTGTTGGAAGTCAACTGTGTATTAAGTGGAGCACGGTTTTCATTACCAGCTCCATTTCGGTACAATAAATCATGAACTAGAAAACACACTTTTGGCCTAGATTCTGCCCTCAGTTATGAGTTGAAGTAACCAGAGGCAAAGTACTGCTTCGGCTTCAGCATTGCAGCCCATATGTTCACCTTTTGGAATTAATTTCTTTTGGTAATTTCTGTGTAATTATACAGCATTGAAGGCTGATTATATGCTTCCTCTCACAGGCAATTAATATTGCTGATCTAGTGCCAAGGGTGCACTTTGCACTGTACAAACCCACGAAGTGAGACAAGCTCAGCCTCTGGCACTTGCTGCAAGGTGACAATCTGGACCCTGTTGCCTTCAGCGAGGAGACTCTGGACCCATCCACCCTGAGTCCTCAGAGGAGATGGGGCCACCAGCTAGTTATTTAGCACAGATCAAGCACTGGCTGTTCAGCTGCTGAAAGAACATCGAGTGTTTGTACATGATCCAGCTGGTGCTGAAATATTTGGGAGGTCATTTCTGCCGAGCAGGCTGGAAGAACCTGTAATTGCAACAGATGCTATCCAACAGCAGCAGCCCCGTGGGTGAGCAGAGCAGCTCATCTCCCCAGAGCCATAATCTAATTTATATCTCCTAAGACAGTTTTATTTTGGTGAATTACCAACGCCATTCTCCACCAGCAAGCTGGCAGATCTCTGCGAACTCCCTGGGGCTTCGGCTGCAGCCCTTGCTCCTGATTGAGACAGGGGGAGTGGAGAGTCATAAAAGAAACTTCTCTCATCAGGTTATGGTGCCTATAAAATTAGTCCTGTTAGAAGCTGGCTGCCCATTTAAACAAGCAATTTAAATGGATAACAAAGGCATCCCCTTGCCCCCCTCACAGCTTCTGTAAAATAACTGAGTGTAAGTGGATGGAAAGAGAAGAACAGCAATGGGTTTGCTTGAGTCAGGTTTCTCCATGGATCAGATGCTGCTGCTCCAGCAGTGTTTGGATTTGTTGGCTTTTTTTCTATGTGCAAATGGCTTCAGTTCAAATGAGATGGAGGGAGAAAGCAAGTGGGAAGAGGAGAAATAATTTCTAGTTTCACCTCTGTTTTCCGTAGGCTTTGTATGAAGCTCTGCTCTCCCTGTGTGCAGTTTGTTCTCCCTGTCTGGGTCTGGGCAGGTCAGGCTTGGTGGCACATGGGCTTTGCTTGCACTGATGAATTTGCTCCTGTTCTGCCAGATGCAACAACATGACCCAGAATGGGAGAGCCTGAAAACAAACAGGGAAGTTGCTGCCTCCAGGAGTTTGTCTGCCCTGACTACCAGGGTACAGGGTCATCCTTACAACCCTCTCTTGCAGCAGGAGGGTACCCCAAAGGCAGACCACAGTGTTTTGCAGGGTAGTGCGCCATGGGACAAGCAGCCACCAGCTCCACTACAGCTCCAGCTGCTTCCTCAGGGTCCTTGAATGGGATAAGCAGCAATTGCACCTCCCTTGCTCTGTGTCCCAGGCTGCAGGGAGACCAAATAACACACTTTGATAGTGGTTCCCTTTCTGCTTGTGCCCAGGTATAGTCCCCCAGCTCTGAGATTCATTGTCAGGGGAAAAATAAGAGAAAAAATGTGGAAAAAGAGGGATTTTTCCTGCGTCTTTCATGCATCTAGCAAAGAGCAGCTCAGAGAATCAGATTCAGTTGGTCAGGGTAATGTAGTCTTGTCATGTGCCCAATTGCCATGCTCTCCATGGGAAGCACTTTGTATGTCACTCCCTCATGTCTGTGCTTGGGAGCTTAAAATAAATCCTCACACTCAGTTCCAGCCTGAGACCAAACACAACAAAATGCTACCAAAGCCATAAGTCATTGCTAGGTTTCAGAGTGGACGCTCCTTTGCAAAGGTGAAGGCAGCTTGTCCCTGCTAGCTTGTGTCACACATATGTGACAGCATCATTTGTTCTCAGAAAGCTTTCACCCACCTCCCCAGACCTTATCTCCCAGGCTCATAGGCTCACGTTTTCCCTGATCCTACCCTCTCATGGTGGCAGAGAGAAGCCAGGAAAAGCAGGATCTGGAACCAATATATGGCATAGAGGAAAATCTGCCAAACTATCTCATAGGACAGTAAATCATCTGGTTTCACTTCACACCAGGACCATGAAGCTGGGTGCTAAGGCTGTGCATGGATCTGAGCACTTTCGGAGAGGATGAAGGGAAAGTCCCAGGTCTGTCCCTGCCCTGGGATGGATGCTGGGGAAGCAGCCACAGCCACTGAGCAGCTTTCCAGTTTCCTAGCCTCAGACACAGCATCCTGAGAGTTTAATTTTTGGGAAGATTTAACATCCCCAGTTTACCAAGTGCTGAAAGAAAGGTCAGCTAATCCTTCACAATGTCTGAATGAATTCAGGCACAGAAGTGAGATTACTAAACAGAGGAGAGGGAGGCTGGGCAAGCTGCATGGAAACGGGGACTCTTCCCATAGTCAGGCCTGGCTTTCTAAAGACATGGACCTTTTATTTCAGTTTTCATCCCCTGGGGAGGAAGGTGGGCAGATGTCGCTGAAGCACCCAGTTCCCCTGCCACAGCAGCAGGCCTGTCATTGAAAATGCTGTCAGAGATTGGTGGAGGAGAACCCCAAAAGAGAGCTGAGCAAGGGTCCCTGTTCATGGGATGGATGGGTGGGGCAGCCAAGGTGTCCTGTGGGCACTGAGCAGCACCCATGGCCTGATCATCCCCACTGGTTCCACTGCTCTGGGTCTCAGCTCAGTGTCTGGGAAGAGTCCCCCAAAAAACAGGGTCCTCATGTCCCTTCTGGCTCCTTTGTTAGCTTTTGGTCTGTGTCTCTGAAGGCACCAAGGTCACAGTACTCCCTTTGCCTGGGCACCAGACACCCAGATGCTCCTGTGCACAGGATGATGTTAACTGAACCCAGGAGTTTAAGGCAACTTGGCCATTTCTGTGTCCTCACCACCTGCCACTGTGCTTCAGGTCCCCTTTTTGGGACACCTAGAAAGGCCACTCAGTGGACCAAGCTGTGTCCAAACCTGGGTGAGCAGGGCAAGGTGGGTACCCAGCCACCCCTTGTTGCACTAACTCTTCCTGGAGAGGGGAACAGGCACCATGCCCAAGGGCAGCCAGTCCCAGGGCCATGCCAGGGCCTGTGGAGCAGCACAGGCAGCCCCTTCCTGGGCTGCACCCACACTCTTTTGTGAACCCCCCAGGGTGATGACATGACAGGACCACTAAGGACTCGCTTTTCTTCTGCAAATCAACTGTCCTTCTTAATGCTGGAAGAGCAGGGCCCATTGAATGTAAGCAAGAAGCAGCCCCTGGGGGTGTGGATGCACTGCAGATGAGCCATGGTAACCTGGCTACAAGTGTGACAATGCAGACACCCAGGCCCTGAGCCTCCCTGCCAGGCTCCCCAGTCTCCCCAGACTGGGTATTCAGGCCACAGGTTTTTTTGTCTATTGACCTCGAAACACTGTTCTGCATGGGAGAATTTTCTTTCTTTCTCTCTTGGTAGCTGCAGAATCAAGTGTTGGAAACTTTTGCTACCACAACAGCAAGCTAGTAATTGAGTTGTGAGCTGCTTGCCTGGTGGTGGACCTTCATTCTCAAGATCCACGGATCAGCAAGGAGAAACTGGAGAGCATGTTTTTTTCAGGCACTCTATGATGGCTCCAGCAAGGTGAGATGCTCCATCACCACAAGCATGGCATCCAGTACCATAGCAACATGCAGAGCTGCCAGATCCTGCCCGAGTCCTCTGTCTTCCCTGTCAAGCACTGCGTGCCCCTCCCCAGCTGGGATTTCTGATAGAAAAAACCTATACAGTCAACAGAGCTCCAAGTGAACAGTCAGAAAGCCAGAATCTTTTCTGTAGCTTGTTTTTTTCTTTCAGGTGTCCTGTAAGTGGCTGTAGCGGTGTCTGAAATGCTGTCTGTCTGTGTGATCTGGGCCTACAGGAAAGCTGAGGAGGGACTTTTTACAAAGGTTTATAGTGATAGGCCGAGTGGTAATGACTTCAGATTGGAAGATGAGAGATTTAGATCAGAAATTAAGGAGAAGTTCTTCACTCTGAGGGTGGTGAGGCACTGGAACAGGTTGCCCAGGGAAGCTGTGGATGCCCCATCACTGGGTGTGTTCAAGGTCAGGTGTTGAAAGGGGCTCTGACCAACCTGCGCTAGTGGGAGGTGTCCCTGCCTGTGGCAGGGGGTTTGGAACTAGATGATCTTTAAAGTCCCTTCCAACCCAAACCATTCTAAGATTCCATTATCCCATCAGCACTGGGTGAAGTATATGAGTGTCACAGGTTTCCAGGCCCCATGGTAAGGTCAGCACTTGCCCGCCACTCCAGGAAAAACAGCACTGGGAGACGATGTCTCAGCCCTGCTCAGCATCATTGGGATTGCACGGTGCTCCCTTGGTCCTGGCAGATCCCTCCTGCAGCGAATAAACTCCTGGTGCTGAGGAAGGAGGATCTGTGTGATGGGATGCTTTAATCGCAGCTATGGGCACAACCATACAGATCTGTTCTAGATGCAGCTGCAATGTTGTGAAATGCCGCATTTAATTACACAGCGACTTGGACTCTGAAACTTCTGGACAGTAAATTCCCAAATTATAGTTAGGAAACAATATCAGCACCAAAAGGTGGCATTCACTGGTAGCATCATGGCAGGCGTGTTAAGATGCCCTGCAGGACTCTGAGATGTGCTGGAGCCACCAGCCAGGAGCAGCTTTCCCTTGGGTGTGGTACCTGTCACAGGCTATACAGACAGCCTAGGGCCACCAGAAGCATCTTGGAGAACAACCTGCTGTGATTAGCATGTGCAGGCAGAAGAAGGCAGAGGTTTACACATGAGTAGTAGGGTTAAAACAAGTCCCATGTGTCTTCTGGAGAGGTGTATTTCACTCAATATGTGAGGAAGCTTCCAACTGCAGACCTGATTAAAAACCAATTTGATGCTTGGGTATTTGAGCAGGACATCTGGGATGACACTGCAGTGGCACATGCAGTACCTGCCCTGGGGAAACTGAGGCATGGGTGTGGGAACTGCCCAATTAGGAATACAGTGGCAACCACGGATGCTTCCTGGTCCTACGCCTCTCTTTGTTTCCCTGATGCTGTGCTGATGTTACTCCAGTTCTTAATTTACTGGAAGGATAGAGAGTGGTGGCTCATCCTTGCTGTGATGGGGAGCATTAACATGAAACAAGGCACACAGCATTTTAGGGGGTTGACATGTAGTTCAGACTGAACTGCTTTCAGGTATAGCTGAAAATTTCCATCTGCCTCATGTTGTGCCTAAGCAGCTCTGAACGTTAACCCCAGCCACATATGGGAGATGCACGGCGAGTCCCCTATCCCAAGAGGAGGGTGAGCAGTGGGGAGAGGATTGCCAGGGGAAGTGGAGGAGACAACAGCTCAATCTCCATCAGGATCAGAGGGTCCAGCCCCTGCCCATGCCCAGGGTGAGTGTCCCTTCCTGTCCAAGCACTGTTCCCTGATGTGAGCTCATCTCAGCCTGCCCATCAATCCCCTACACAGCCACTGTGTCCTCTGCAGACGTTGCCCCTGGCTATTCAACCTCTCTCCGGATCATTAAACATATTGAGCAACATCAGTCCTGTGACTGGTTAATTAGTAAAGAGTTGACTAATTAGTTAATCATGTTTACCAAGTGCTTTGAGAGTGCTCAGTGTTATTATTTTTAATTATGACTGCACCCCAGGCGCTGTTCACCTTCCTGCATGCCAAACCTTGCAGGGTTCAAATTCTTTGTTTCTGCCACCCGAGGCTGATTTTAAGATGGGAGTTTGCCTCTTATCCTCTGGTTACAAGGTTTCTTTAACAGCCTCTTGTGGGAGATTTTAGAAAAGCCCCTCACAAAGTCTTCCTATACTGTGGCGCACTTAACTCACTCTTTCAAAGTCATCTTATCCATTAAGGAGGCAGGATTGGCTCTTGCAAAGCCACACACAGAAATGCCTTTGTGCACACCTCATCCTGCATCCCTCTCCTGACCTTAAGAAAAGATCAACTGATATCCCGAGTCAGTCTCCCATCCCATGAGAGGCTTCATCCTGCAGTGCTGTGGACACCTCAAATTTGGGAGCTTCCCATCCTATGGGAGAGAAGCCAAAGTTTACCACCAAAAGCATAGCAAGGTTATTCCCGTATCTGACCTCGGGCTGATCAGAATAGGACGGTTTTGGCGGAGAGCAGGAAGTGAAAGTGTTCTCCAAAGATTTCATCTACTGAGAAGAATGTGAATAGAGTTTGTTAGTCAGGGGAGAGTCTTGGCATCTCTGAAGAATCAACAAGCCTAATTGTCTCGGGACTTACTTCATCCGTAAAAATGTCATCAGCTCATTAAGCAATGTCATAAAGAGCCCCAGTCACCCCTTATCACTGTGTGATCTGAAGAGGAGTCTTCTAGCACCAGCTGCAGAAGTAAGACCCACCTCCACATAGCACTAAGATAGAAGAAAATCTGACATTTGAGCAGACAATAAGCTATAAAAGTCACACAGGGCTGCCACAGGAGCAGGGTTTGGGAATCTTTTGTCCCCATGAGTTGATCAGGGAGCTGAAGGCTAGCCAGACTATGTTGTATGGACATTGCTCCAGAATGTGCCTGCTTAGTACTGCTGCCTTCACCCAAGAATGTGCAGTCCCCAAGGCTGCAGTTGGGAGTTCTTAGCTTATTCTCTTCTAGAAATCTCATAGTGGTGTGTTAGGGCTTACCATCTCCAGGTAACACTTAAATGACTGTTGCCATCCTCGACCTGTGCTTCTGGTGATGTGGTGGCAGGATGGACACATTGGTTGGGAAGTGGGAAGATATTTCCCTTTGCACTCTGAATTTCCTTCGTGGAAATCCTTCCTCCCTTCCTGGCTACTAATGAGGGTCAGAATAGCCAGGTGTCTAAAATGGGCATCGGTTAAAATGCCGGCAGCAAGTGGGGATGAGTCCCAGCCTCAGGCTCTGTAACTGGCTCTTAGACTGGCCATACTGGTCAGAAGAAAGGACCTGTTAGTTCAGGATCCAGTTTCCAACCTGAGCAGCATCAGAAACCCTGGAGGTGTTTGAGTATGGATTGACTAGGTGTCAATAGCTGGCTGGTATATTCTCTGTAGTTTAGGTGTTTCTGAACCAAAGATGTCATCCTTGTAATTAGTTTTAGTAGCTTATTAGTAGTAACAATAGTTTAATGGCTTTTTTTTTTTTTCCTATGGATCACACATCTGGGACATTTTCAGGTTCTTCATATGAATTAGCTAGGATGGGATAGGGGCTTACAAGTGGTTGAGAACATTTGGAGTCCCTAAATCTGATCCTTAGTTGTGCTGCATTTTGTCTGCACTTTCATAAAGGTCAGAAGGCTGTAAGGTCCCCTCGAATGTATTTTATGCTATAGCCTCAGCACATAATCTCCCTTAAGAGTGACCACCCATAGTGTGGTACAACAGAGACTGGATTTGTGGCTGTATGGGGTGAAGGAAAGAAGCACTGGAGCTCAGTTTAGTGTCTAGTCACAGGATCATCTTTCCACCTTGTCTGATCTCCCCACTACCCTCCTCTCGCAACCTGTTTCTCTGCTCCATGGAGCTCTTCTTGCAACCAGTGAGAACAAGGAAACCTTCTCCTCTCAGTGCTAGGACAGTGAAAACTCATTTCCTCTGGAGTCCTCCAAGACCTCCAGCCCCACTCCTCAGCCTGGATTGTTGATGGGGTGGCTGGAGTGCCACATGCAGATGTCTTCCCTGGGTGTCAGAGCAGTTCCTCTGGCCCAGCTTGGCCATTGCCTCACCATTTCCATCCAGGAGGAGAGACTGCTAAATGTCTCTTCAAAAAGAGAAAGAAACCAAGGAAGTCTGGAAGGGAGGGGAGACAAACACATCTGCACCTGGGAAATGTCATGTTTGGTTTTTCAACTCAAAATGGGCAGTGACAGCAGCTCCGTGGGGGTGTAAGTAGGGGGAGCAGTGCAGATTTATAGCTGTGGGTCATGCTTGAGCTGAGCCAAGTATTCTGCCTAGCATCAGTTTTATGAACAAGATGAAGTGCAGAACCTCAAGTGCAGGAGCCCTGTTAGAAGAGAAACATGGGGAAAGCAGGAACAGGGAGTGAGTGCACTGCAAGAGGCCATCCTGCCTCTCTCCCTGCTCTTGTCTGCGTCTTTCCTTTCAAAGATGGATTTGGGCAGGTTGGGGATTGTGATGACCAAGCATGGCCAGGTCTTAGGAGGTCCTAGGTTTGGTGCCACAAGACCACAGAAGTCATGCACTGTAAACTGTGAACAAAGCAGCTAGAGGCTGAAGCAAACAGGAGTCAAGAGCTGCCCTCTTTCAAAACAAAATAAAATTCACAGCAATTCACAGCCCTGTGGGAGGGAGTAATGCTGAAACCTCTTAGACAACTCCAGATTCAACACCCTGGTGGGCATCAAAATTACCAGTGCAAGGAGATGCTGCAGAGATTGTCACACTGTAGAACTTAAGGACACAAATGGTGCCAGGGTTTCTGTTTCTGGCCAGATACCCAGACTGAATCTCTTGTAATTTCAGAACCTCATATAAAAGATTAAGCAAAATTACCAGAGGCTCCCAGTTCTTACTGAGATAAATGTGGTGCAGACCTTTTTCATAGATGTGGGTGAGATTGTCACTTCATCACAGTCTGGTACTGAAAGCTGCATTTCAGCTGGGCTTTGACACGTAATTGATGAATGATGCAATGGTGTATTGTGACTGTAATGCCTCCAAATTGTCTTCTTTGGCAATGCCTTTTGATGTACCTCTTCAAAGAAGTGCAGCAAATCCTGCTCTTTCCCATATGAAGTGGTGACTAGGAAGGTCTTTGCAAATACAAAGAATGTTCTTCTAGCGTTGAAGTTGATTCCCTTTCATCGTAAATATTTAAACTGAGGCAGGTGGTGGCTTGGGACTAATGCTTTTGATGTGGCTCCATTAGACCCTGGGGGGTTGATGTAGATGTTGTGATGGGGGACTGACTCTGCCTTTTGAGTTAGTCCTAGAGTCCACTTTGGTGTTTAACAGTCTGCGAGTCTATGCAGAAGGCCTCAGCAGGTAGAAGGGATGAGACTTAGCATGGTCAGGCCAGTGTGGCCAATGTGGAACCACCCCCTGGTTCTGTATTTCAGTAGCTGGTTCAGAAGTTTGCATCAGCAGAGCAGTATTTTGGTGCTCCCACCAGTGACAGCACTAGTGCTCAAGCATTCACCCCAAAACAGCCCTGAAAGAAACAAATATCTTTGAAATGGGACAAATTCTGCGTGCTGAGCACTTGGACGAAGCCCAGAATGTGGAGGGTTCCATCATGGTTTAACCCCAACCAGCAGCTAAGAACCATGCAGCCACTTGCTTGCTTCTCCCCCTACCACAGTGAGCTGGGGAGGAGATTAGAAATAAGTAAAACTCCTGGTTGAGATAAGAATTGTTTAATAATTAAAACTGAAAACAAGATACAATATAATAATAATGACTATTGTGATGAAAGGGAAGATAACAAAAATAAAGTTAAATAAACCCCAAGATGGACAAGTGATGCACAGTGCAATTGCTCACCACCCACTGATCAATGCTCAGCCAGTTCCTGAGCAGTGATCAGCATCTCCCAGCCAACTGCCCCCAATTTATACACTGGGCATGATGTCCTATCATATGGAATATCCCTTTGGCCAGTTGGATTAAGCTGTTCTGGCTGTGTCCCCTTCCAACTTCTTGTGCAGCCTTCTTATTGGTAGGACATAAAAAGCTGAAAAATCCTTGACTTAGTATAAACACTACTTAGCAACAACTGAAAACATCAGTGTGTTATCAACATTATTCTCACAATAAATCCAAAATACAGCACTGTACCCGCTACTAGGAAGAAAATTAACTCTATCCTAGCCAAAACCAGGACAAGTTCCCACAGAAAGCTGAAAGCACCCCCTAAATCATTTACAGACAAAGCATGGACACTCATGTCCCCCACTGTGGTATGGTCAGGAAGCTGCCATCAGTATCTAAGAGCTGCCAGTGACTTTTGGGTGTCTTTTTCTCCACTCTGCTACCTGTATTCATTCTTGGGTTGTTTTTGGTGAGGTTGGTTTGATTGGCACACTGCCTCTGTGAGAAATGGCTATGAGAGCCAGAGGAAAGCAATGGTGGCAAGTGCAGGAAGAGGCATTCTCATCAACATCATTACATGTCAGTCCATAACAGGATGACAAGGCTGTGATGTTTCCCACCCCTGCCTGGGGAGGTGATCCCCATGGCCATATCCTTCCAACATGTCCTGGCTTTGGTTTGGGTTAATTATCACAAAGAGCTGCTGGCCCAATCAGTTGGGAGGGGCTGCAGCTGAAAGTGGCCACAGCTGGGATAAACAACTGAGCCGGCCAATGGGATATTTGATATAATACTGAGTTATGCCCCTATATAATGGGAGGGCTGGCTAAGGGTGGAGGTGTCTGGCTTTAACTTGTTTCAGTGGGTAGCTTTAATGTGGCTGGAGCAGGGAAAGTTGGTGTCTTGGGCCCAGGTAGAGTCTCACTGATTTCTATTACTTACTTTGTCTATTATTTCATTAGTGCTGTTGTTATTGCTGTTGTTTTCTTATCTTCCTGTGTTCTTTTTATTAAACTAGCCTTTCTGTAGTTAGAGGCTTATACTTATATATTGCCCTTTTCAACTCCTCTCTATGCCCATTCTTCATCTGGCTAGCCTTAGATGCAAGAGCTGCCCGGGGCTGTACATCCTGAACACCTCAGTATGCTGCAGGGGACAAGCTGGGCACTGATGCTGCCTCAGAGTGAATTTTTATAAGTTCTCAGTAACCCCCTGTGGGCAGAGATGAAGCTTCCCTGCAAGCTGTGACTCATGTCTGAAAGGGCAATGCTGGGCTCTCCTCTGTGTGGTCTCATTGCAGGGGTCACCCACAGCTGTCCACATGCAGAAGTGACATCTCGCTGAGTAAAGTTGTGAGAGGATCAATGTAGCAGTTTACTGTTAAACATATGATGCCAATGCCATACACTGCACAGACAATGGGTTGTTAAGGAGTTAAAAATCATACCAGCTTTGATGCAAAACTGGAAGAAAATGCTGTTATTTATTTATGGGCTTCTAAGGGGCTTGCTCCATGCTGAATAAAGCTGATGGCACTGCTGCTAACAGTCTCCTCTCTGGAGTTAATTGAAGCATCTCCATTGATCAGAGTAGGAGCAGGGCAGAGCTGTGAAGGCAGAATGCCAGCCCTGGGCTACCTGTGCTGCTCCCAAAGTGCCAGGGAGAAACAGAACAAAGCATCTGAGCAGTGCCTGCTGCCCAAACCACAAAAGGCACAGCACTCCAGTTAGCTCATGGAGGTTCCCAGGCCAGCTGAGAGACTTGACAGAGTTGTTTTGTTTTGTGAGGAAGCTTTAGTCAGAGATTAGTTCCCTCCAGCTTCAGTTTTAGCTTTTACTCTCTGTAGTGCTGTGTCATCTTCTTGGTACTACTGTCCTTCTGGCTTGGTGAGGCCGGCAAGGACCTTCATTCAGAGCCTGCCAAAGTGCTCTGGGGCTGGCCAAGGAGGGCAGAAATGCTCCTCCATCCCAGCCAGGGTGGGTGGCAGTGCTCCTCCTCCCCAGCCAGGAGGGACAGTGATGCTCCTCTACCAAGCCAGGGTGGGTGACAATGCTCAGTGCTTCTCCAGCCTGACCCAGGTATGTTGTGATGCTCCTCCAGCCCAGCCAGTGTGGGTTGTGATGCTTCTCTGGTTCATGCCAACACAGGTAGTGATGTTCCTCCAACCTGGCCACACAAGTGGTGATGCTTCTGGGATGGCTATGGTGGAGGCTCAGGAGCAGCCACTTGTCCTGCCTCTGGAGTAGGATTTGAACCTGGCTGTAGATTGCAGTTGTAGTTTCACAGACCCTGAACCCAGTCAGCAAGGACTGACCTGTGCAGTGCATGGGGCAGGGACAGTCTGTACAGCTGGGGACCTGTGGAGTTCATTTCTGAACCTTTGAGCCCTGTTCCCTCCCACCACTTGGAGTGTGACATGGAGATGGATGGATGTTGATGGGGCAGGATGCTCTGTGGGAATATGTGACTTCATGACTCTCTGGGACTTTGCAAAGGAGGGAATGAATGAAGCTGGTAAAATCTTGATCCAAGTCAAATGGAAGGAGATCATTCCTGCAGCACTGTGGGCAAGCTGTGGAGCTCCTCACCCTTGGGTGCAGTGGATGATAGAAGGTTTTAGGGTGTCAAGGGGAGACTGTAGGGGGAAAAAAAGGAAGGTTTAGATGCCCTATTGACCTCTAAGGCCAGCTTGACTCTTGTATTTGTGCTGTTAGAAGAAAATTGAGTGTTGTCCACAGACCTTGGGATTGGGGAAGGGGCTGGCTGGCTCAGCCTTGCTTCTCTGGAGCAAAGCCCAAAGAGGACTGTTAAGCAGAAGGAAGCCATGTCAAAAGGGGGATATAATAGCAGATTACAGGGACTTCCTGGGGTGGCATTGAGCAGCCCGGTCCTGGCCAGCTCAGGCATTAGCACGTATTGTGCTGCCCATTCTCCCCAGCCTCTGCCTCACAGGAAAACCTGAGCTGTCCCTTCCCCATAACCCTGGCATTTGTGCCGGCATGGAGTCATTGACAGGTTGTCCTTTTATTCACATGATCAGCACCCCAGGAATCTTTCTGCAGGCATTTTGATCCCACAGCATGTTAATGGTGGCCCGGAAAGGGATGGACCCTGTCCTGGTGTGCCTGTGGTCTGGGGGAGCTGAAGGTCTATTCAGAAGAATAATACCCCAAGCCAGCAGGTGGGACACGGGAACCCTTAATCCTAAATAATTTTTCTTGCTTTTTGGTTTTGAATTATTATTATTATGGCCAGCAGCAAGGCGTGGGCTCGCCGCCTGGGAGACCGATATTATTCACTTCCTTTTGTGCATGGTACCATGTTTGATTTGAGAAACAAAGCCAAGCAGCTTGTGCCTCCTGTTGGAAGCCTTCCTATCCCGCTGGGGATCTGGGACCTTTTCATCTCAGCTCATACACTCCATAGGCTTCTGCCTCTTCCCATCTTTAAGTCTTTAGTAAATATCATAAAAGAGAAAATAAAGGCAATCCCCAGGGCTCAGGAGTCTTACCTTCCCTACATTAAAAAGAGAGGGGGAGAAAAGAAAAAGCAGAGATTTAACTTATCTTATAATTTTTCATGCAGAGCTTGCAGAATGTGAATAGTATTTAGGTGCATTTTGCAGGATGGAGGCATTTTGGAATGGGGTGTCTTTTACTCTCTGTGCCTGTACTCAGATTTCAGGGGGGATCCAGAGCCTGTCGTCAGATGCAGACGTGAGAAGTCAAGAAAAACAGGCAAATATTTGCCAGGCAAATACCAGCTTGGGTGACCCTGATTCAGCAATGCTGAGGCTGCAGGCAGGGTGGGCAGGGAAAGGGGGTGATCAGTGCCCCTGGAAACCATCTGGAGACATTTCAGCTTCAAACCAGGCACCATAAAACTAACCCACCCATTAGTGGAATGATGGCAGGCAGAGCAGGGGAGGTTGTGTCTCGATGCTGGTGGGAAGGAGGTTACATTGCTGCTAATAAGGGAGCTGTTTAAAAACGTTCAATTTCTTTTAATTTACCGTTTCAAATTGGATGTGAATGTTTGGAGGAATCTCTTCCCTTTCCATGAAGTTTTTGATTATCTGATGGAAGGCAATTCAAAACAGGACAGAAATATTTCCTTTTTTTTTTGTTTGTTTTGTTTTGGGTTTTTTTGATTTTTTTTGTTTTAAATCCAAACTTTTGGCTTGGCTTTCAAAACCCCAAATGAAACCATTTCAATCTGAAATAAACCCAGCAATGTTTCTACTACATTTAGATGTTTTTAATCGGAAAAATGAAAATTCCTCTTTCATGAGTCTCCAACAAGAAGGTCACCCCAGTGATTTCTGTCCGAGGCACATACACTGTGTGATCCATTCTAGGTTTGACACCCAGGCAGGTTGGCAAAAGCTGTAACTTGACTTCCCACCTCTGGTTGTAGACTCTGACAACAGCAGTAATTGCACAATTCCTTGTTATTCCTTATGCAGAGGAACTTCATGGCAGTAGGTTTCTTGGCACAGATTTTAGGGATGGCACTTCTACGAATAATGATGTTCGCATGTGGTTGTTGTTCATTCTTTACTCTTTAATACTTCATTTTTCTTCGAAGATGTTTCCAGGCCAGGTTTTCAGTTACATTCATCCGAGATGGAGAAAGAATTTGTCTGTAGAGCAGTTATTGCTCCTGGTTCTTCTGTGCCAGGAGGGTGATGGAGATGCTGGGTGGCTCCAAGATGACTCAAGGGACCTTTTGAGGATCCCTTAACCACAGTGTTGTGTCCCTTCTGCAGAAAACTGCCACCTAAGAGATATTAAATCTTTTCAGCAAGTGTCAGCAGGGTGGTGACCGGTCCCCAGCTCCAGGACAATCTAATGAAGGAGACATGGGGGAGGTTAGGGGTGGGGTAACAAGCCCAGGCTGCAACAAGAGCCTCTCCTGCTGGCACTGAGGCAGGTGGAGAGATGCAGCAGCTGTTGGAGGTCCCACACCTTGATAGTATCCAACCCTTGAAGTTGGCACAACCTGGAAGCCAAAATTTGTTCATGCAAATAGCTGTATAATTAGGAGCTCACAGAAAAATAGTCCATTCCCAAGAAACCCCTGAGGAGCAGGCCTTAAACTCCCCATGACTACTTTTCAGTACCTTGTTCAGCTGGCCTGAGTCCAGGTCTCCACTGGTGCAAATACAACTGGAAAAGAAATGAGTTTGCAGCCCCGATTGCTTAGAAAAGTTGCAAGAAAACACATCATGGCCTGTAAGAGCCCAGAAGGAAATCAGCATTTTCTGTCTCTTCTTATCTGTCTTCTGCTCCTGTGCATGATGGACTGTCGGCAGCACTGTCCTGCAGGAGATCTGCAGCGTGAGATGCTGTTCATAACAAAAGAAGTTGTGGCTGCTTTAACTTAAAGTTTGCCTGGTATCGTTGGGTTGATTTAAAGCTTTTCACTCAGGGTGTGTGGGCGGGCAGGGGTTCGTGTGTGCGTGTTTACCAGTCCAGTGAGGATTGTAATTTGAATGGCTCCTCTGAAGGTTTGGATACAGCTCACTAGAGCTCTGCAGGTTCCCCAAGGACTCTAATAATTGGTACATTTGGTTTGCTTTTCCTCATTATTTCCAAGTTTTCCAGCTCTAACGCCAAAGGAGCCTGTATTCTATGTAATTATTACTCAAAACTTTGAAAACATTAAGTAGGAAAAATAGGCCATTTAAACAACTGAGCAGCAAAGTAACAAGTGTGAATTATGGCTCTGCCCTGTGGTTTGACTGTGATGGGTTTGTTCCACCCATGGAGAGATCTTGGAGAAGAGTAGGTTGAGTGGGTTGTTTTGCTTAATCTCTGCTGTCAGAGTGGCAGTCCCTGGAGAATGCAGATCTATAGAGAAATGTGCCTACCCTTTGAAAGGCAGTGCACATGCCCAGCTCCCAGCAAAGGACTTTTGTTCTGTTCTGATTTATACAGTTCTCTAGGGCAGAGAGAAGTGGCTGTCATGGTTGCAAGGATTACTCGCTACTGGAGGGAAGGGTGGACTGTGCAAGAATAATTTGTTCTCTTGATTTGGCATTGAAATCCCACTCCCCCTTCCCTGCTCTCCATCCCCCTGCCCCCCATCCCTCATCCACAAGGGGATGCTGGCTCCCAAGGTCCTGCATGCTGTGGCTCTGTCCTGAGGCTGGTTGCAGCCAGCTCTGCTCCCTGCTGGCCAGGGGGGTTAGGAAATGCCTGACATAGGCATTCACACTGCCAGGGCCAGCGAATGATTACCTGGGGACACTCCTGCCCCTTGCTCAGGGCTGAACCGGGGATATTGAGTCCTGGCATCTCAACAGAGCAGTTGAGAATGGCTCTTGCAGTCAACAGCTCATTGCAGCCCCATAGACACCTGCCGAAGGTGCCACCCTGGAGGTTACTGCTACTCCCCTGGGACTCTGAAAGAGAATTCAGTGTGTCTAGCTCAGACAAACACACACAGCTACTGAAACACAGACTGTGTGGCATGTGGGCTTTCACCACTTGCACTTTGTGCAAGCTCTCCATGATGAGCATCTTCTAAATATACATTTGGTGTCCAGCACAGTGTGGTCCAACTTGGGCTGAGATTTCTAAGTGCTCTTCAAATGCAAGGAAAGCCTGACATCTGCTTCTGGTGTAGGGGTGTCCCAGGGGGCTCCTGGAGGAACTGAGCCCCTGTGGCCATGGTGGTGAGCCTGCATGCACCATGTAGAGCAGAGAAGCCTCAGAGAGCTCAGTTTATCCATCAGAGGATCACTTGCCAATGACAGCAACTCACTCTTCCAGTGAAAGATGTGACTTCACTTATCTGCTCCCATGATATTTCTGCTTGTTTGTTGTTTTCATCCTCTGAGGAGGATGGGGAGGATGGTGCCTCCACATACACAAAGCTGGCCACCTCTGAACCCCACCAGCAGAAGCCCTTTTCATGCTCTATAAATTTTATTGGCAAATCTGTTTCGCTTGGGTTTTTTTATTATTTTTTTTTCTCCCCCAGTAACACACCATGAAAAGGCTCATTAAAAAGTGAGCTCCTCATTCTGATTAATCCTTCCAAGCAGGCAGAGGTGACACATGCTAATGACATTTCCAGCCGGGCTTGTCCCCTGAGATGCCTGCTGCTATTGCAGGCCGAGTACCACGTGTTGGACACAGGAAAGGTTGCTCTTGGCTGCAGCATTCATTTGTAGTGGAGAAATGCCTGTGGGAGCCAGGCAATTGCTGTCTCTCCAGCAGGCCTAGGAGACTTTGTTCTCCAGATGCATCTCATGGACTGTCCTCCTGCAGACATAGGCTGTTCCCAGCCTCCGGAAGGATTCAGGAAGATGAGGAATGGACATCCCTGGCATCTGCACAGATCCACACAGCACGTACTGAGCTGCTGACTGTGGACTTCTCCAAGGCACTGGAACGTCTGTCTACATCAGGTTGTTTTGTTAACCTCAGACTGCTGCTTGGCCCTGCCAAAGCTCTGATGTTCTTGGAAAACATCAGGCTAATGAGACGCTTTTCCAAAACAACAGCTGACTTAACGAACTGGCCGGACATTGACTTAAGAGGCACTGATCCCCAGCAAGCAGGAGCAAGATGGATCTTCTTGGATCCCACATCATTCCATTGCTCCATCACTGCCTGGGTTTGTGATGGGGAAGTCTACCTTTACACCAAACCTTTCTCCACTACCTTCCTTACAAGCCAAACCCCACTTCTTGTAAAGGTCCTGGACTTCAGGTCCAGTTTAGATGTTGTGAAAATCCAAAGCTGAAATCTTATTCTGCCACTTCCTGTTGGAAACCAATATCCCTGGAGAAAGGAAGAACCAGGGATGTTTCCAGTCTGGTTCATGGACATACCTGTGGCCACCCAGGTTGTGTTGGATGGAGGGCAGACCCTGCTTGGGAGATGCTGAACAGCTTTAGCTGTACTGACATTTCTGTTTGGACGCAGCTCCGGTGACACAAGTCAGGGAACCGTCAGAAGAAAGCACTTGCATCCTGCCAGCTTCCCCTGCCTTTAGCAAACATCTATCCCTTAATGCACAGAGTGTTTCACATAAACCTTGACATGTACCAGCGAGATGTACCCAGCACTGACTCGCAACAGCTTTGCTTTTCTAGGAGGGTCTTGGCCATTGTGGCCAAAAAACATAAGGGTTCTGTAATGCTTTGTTGGGCCAGGAATAAAGTGAAATTGTTGAAAGGTTACCATGTTATATAAGTAAGAAAAGGGGAGTTGTATTTGAACTGGCACAGGGCAGTTGTTTTCACTTAAACAGAGCTATGCACAGAACATAGCTCACAGCTGCTTCTTTGGTGAGGTCTTGTTCATTTTGGCCCGAGAAGCTCTGGGTCAGGGAGACATAGCTGTGGTCCATCCATGGGAGAGGCAGGAGAAGGGAAGAGATGCAAAGGGCAGGACAGAGTCGTTCACATTGCTGGAGCTGGGAGCTCATCTGTAATGAGCCCCTTGCTGGCTCCCAAGGTGCTGGTGCAGGGCACTCCTAGCCAATGTTGAGTCCTGAAGCTGCCCTGATCTTCTCCCTCTCTGTCCCAGTCACTCCTAGCATCATAGCTCAAAGCATCTCTTTCAGACAAGCCAAGCTGGAGAATTCCCAGCACTGCCCTGTTGTGAGTTTGAGTCAGTTTCAGGCTCCAGCACGAAGAGGATTCTCTGGAGACAATTTTACTATATCAGGGGATTTCACCAGTTGGGGTTGTTGGAAATAAGTAGGAGCTGGACATGGAGGTGACAGAGCATCCCTGCCTTGGCTGCTGAGGACAGTAAATCTGAACAAGGTTGGGTGAGCAGGCAGAAAGGTCACACCGTCCAGTGTTGGGGACAGCAAGAAGGGGTTACCCTGAACACAGCAGCATGCTAGAAGGGTGCATATAGCTCTTTTTTGTCTGCCACACTGAGGAGTTTCTGCCTAAGCAGGGCAGCTGGATGCAGCAGAAGCTGAATTTGGTGGGTGTGTGGCCACCTCCATACTCAACATTACCTTTCCACAAGGCAGCCAATGCGCAGCTCTTGGGGCTGTGTCACAGGTCTGCCCGTTCTGTCTCTGCATCCTATGCTCACGTTGGGAGTGGTGCAGCCTCTCAGCCTCCAAGCAGTGGTCCAGAGCCCCCTGGTCATGTCAGGGGTCTTGGGAAGGTGAGGAGCAGGGGCCTCACAAACCAGATCAACCAGCCAAGGATTATTGAGAGTTTGTGGTCTAAAATCTTTCTAGAAAACCTGACCTGAAGAAACGATGTGTAAATGTGGCACTTGGCATAGGAGATACATTGCACTTGCTGCTGAGTGAACTATCTCAAAAGGTTCACCATTTACCTTGAAACTGCTGAGACCCACTGTCTCAGCAGGTTAGTCGAGCTCAGAGCCATGCACCGAAGTCTTTCAGATGAAGCCTAGAAGATGTCTTCTGTTTATAGACACAGAGATGCACTATTATACTATTGGGAGTTATCGTAGTTAAATGGAGAACATAACTGAGGCTGGAGAAAAAAGATCAGACTGAACTTTGCAAAAAAAATATGGGGTGAAAGGCATCAGTTGTAGGAGGGGATGGAACAGGAGACTATTTTCCTGATGTAGTTGAAGAAGGGTGTTAAGAGGACTGGCAGCTCTGCAGTCAAACCCCTCAGGGCCATGGGAGGAGGGGGTCTGGTGGGCCTTTCCTACCTCTTCCTTTGGGGTCCCGGCACCACAAGATGTGAGATCCCTGCCTTCTTTATCTTGGGTGGCTGAACCAGCCCGTGTTAAAAGGGGATGAACATAATACAATAGAGTTCAACTTTGTTTCTGTGCTGTGCGTTTCATTCAGAGGGATTACTGGCGCTTTTCAGCCTGTTACCACCTGGAGAGGCAAATACAAGGGAGCACTGCTTTGAATAGGCTACCCACTGAGAAGCCTTAGTTCTGCCAGAGCCAAAGTTGCAGAAGGTTAAAAATGATCCAGGCAGGATCTAGGCTGAACAATTGCCCAGAGCAGGGGGACGTGTTGGGCACACGGGGATGCTGGCCAGAGCTGCCTGGGTTTGTAAGCAAAGGTTTTGGAGTTGTCAGCTGCAGATATTCCAGGGGGCAACTCACCATGGCAAGACCCTGGGTGGGAGGCAGGCATGAAACCGAGCTTAAGGCTCTTCTAAAGGAAACCATCTCTTGTATATTTTAAGGAAAAGAGAATTACATGAGGAATACAGTTGAAGGTTGATGGGCCTGAGTTAAAGACCTGTATGGCCAGGGGAAAAAGAACCTTAAAAGGTGGGATGGAGTCACCCCAAGCACCTTGGGGCAAGGGGAGCAGGCACTGCTCCTCAGTTCCCTGTGTTGCATGGAGAGCATCCCAAAGGGCTATCGTAAGGTGAAAACTTGAAACCCCCCTCTCATAGACCAGCTGAGCATCCCAGATCTGTGACCATCCTTCTCGCCTCCAGCCATCCTGAAAGCAATGATTTTTCCATCCAGGTGGAGCCCCTGAGCTTCAGTTTGAATAATGTTTATTTGAGGCAGTTTTGCTTGAAAGAATAGGCACTTTGGTTTATTAAAAATGTGAGCTGAGTGTCAGTGAATATAAGGGTTGTGTTCAAGGATTTATTGTTGTTGAAGTCTCCCTAGAAGCATGCATGCTCTATCTGCAGAGTGATATATTTGCAAAGTCCTTGTATCTCTGCTGCCAAGGGCAGATGAGACAGAAAGTAGGAGAAGCAACACCACCAGCTATCCCTGGGCTGATGCCCCTTAGTCCTCAAACCCTTCAAAAGGCTCCCCCAAAAAAAAGTCTTGTTTGAGGCAACGTCTATTGCTCGAGCTTTGTGTTGAGCAAGTGATGATAGAGGGAGGCTCATCCTCCCCTCCTTAACCAGGGCTGCGCAGGCTGTGGTTTCACAGTCCCTGGGGCATTTCTCCTGCCCACAAACTCCTGGCCACAGCCACACAATGAATGGATCGAGGACTGGAACCAGAGAGAAATGACCCAGTAGAAGTTTTTTTTGAAAAAATGTGACCAAAATCTTGTTTCTCAGCTGGGATGCTCTCCATGCATCTGTCCAAACAGAAGGAAAAGGACCTGTGTCCATGCTGTTGCTGAAGAAATACCCTCCATCACCCAGGAAGGCATCAGGGGCATGGGCAGGACTTTTGCCCAGTCTCTGGTTTGCCATGGGTTTGCCTCTGGTTGCTGCCAGGACACTCCAGTCCCTCTGCCTACAGTGCCAGCACTGTGCTGGCACTAATGGTCTAGTCCATCTACAGGAGCTGTTCCTGGGATGAGTGGTTTGGCTGGAGAGGTCTGCTGAGAAAAACTGTGCCCCAGACACAGCAGTTTGGAATCCTGCCCAAGCAGCAGCCAGCAGTGAGTAGCTGTGCTGCAGCACTCCCTGACACCCACTGCTGGTCCCCAGGCAGAAACTGAAGTTCCATTTGAAACACCATTTGAAAAACTCAATTTTTATGTCTCCCCTTCGCTGGCAAACACAGCTCAAATGTCCCCGTGCACACTGCCGGCTCCAGCACCACTCGCCCTACGTGACAGTCAGAGGGAGGCGGGGAAGCATCCGAGGAAGGGCTGGAAGTGTGATGAGATTGAGCCGTACTCAAAGCCTAGCTGATGGCACCAGTTCAGCTCTCACCCACAGATGTCTCAGTGCGAGGCTGCACCAGATACTCTGATTTCAGATTACAAGTGTCACTTTAGTTTAGCTTGTCAACAAAAGTAATAAATAAATCTCTCTCACTTGCACTCCCTGAAATGGTGCAGCTGGAACAAATCTGTTTTGCTGCTTTCAAAGGGAGAAGGGTTTTCTCCCTCTGGGGGAACATGCTTGACCATAGGTGAAGAAGACTTGAGCTCCATGGGATGGGACATCAGAAAAACCTTTAGGCAGATTGTCCAAACCTGGTTTTAAAAGACACAGTGTTTGTCCTGTAATTGAAGGTTCCCAGGTCTTTCAGGTGAAAACATATCTGTTTTCCAAGTGGAGTAAGGAACCATCCCACTGTTGACTGCCAGGACCTCAGTTCAACACCCTGCATAGCAGCCAGAAGATGCTAAGGGCCAAATTCAAGCCCATTAAGAACTTAAAAGAACTTCAAAGAACATCAATCACTAATGCAGGGCTGACTCCCATGTACCCTTTACATCTCAGCCTCTCCTTGCTGTACCACCCTTGCTAGGCTGGCATTTGCTCCTGACTGCTCCTGCTCCTCTGGGTCTGACAGCAAGGTGATAGTGGGATGGGTGTCACAGGTTTATTTTCCTCATCTCAACCTCAGAGTCCCTGTTTTTGTGGTTTTCAAAGACATTGTTTCCTAATGTAGGAACATCCCTTTAGGCACTAAGCATTCCCTGACATCAGTGTGTGCACAGCTCATCCTGTCCGTTTACAAACATCTGGGTTCCTAGGAAATGCGGGGTATTCCTGCCGGTACTCTGCTGTCAGTTAACGCTTAGAAAATTATGTTTATTTCCTGCCGTGGAGATCAGGCTTCAGCTCAGGGTTATTTCCAGGGTTGCGGTGAGCTTTGCGCCAGAGATATAAACCATGGCAAACAAGTACTTAAAAGCCTTGTGTTCAGCAATGGGCAAACCACAGACACTTCAGAGGTTTGGCTTGGGATACTGGTTGCCTGAAGGAAGGCAAGAGAACTGGTGTGCACTGGAGCACCCTGAGCTGCTCTAGGGCTGGGGGTGGGCTGGTGATGGTCGTCCTGCTCAACTCCAAGGCTGTGGCCCATAGGGTGGCACCTGGCCCAGGTGGGACAGTAGCACCCACCACCTCTGGGGACACAACTGGGTTTCTGCATGGAGATGGCTGGTGGTCCATATAGCAGCTGGCCTGGAAAACCAGCCAAAAAAACTGTGGGAAGGATTTTGCACATCAGTCCCTGCTGTAGTCAGGCTTTTTGGAGCTATTATCTGTGTCTCCCTGAAACCTCCAGGTTTCTTTTAAGGTTAGCAAATACAGAGGAAGGGGTTTGCTTTGGGCAGCCCTAGCTTAGCTGGCTGGCATGGGAAAGGTAGGTTTCAGGTAGTCATCGCTGGTTCAGAGAGGTCTTGCACCCCAGGGCGCAGCTGTGTGGCCCTGAATGCCTGGGGAAGGGAGCTGAGAGTGGGCGAGTGCCTGTGTCTTGGGCCAAGCTAGGAATTGCAAAAAATTCTCTGTCCAGAGGTGGGCTTGAGCTCAAGCTTGTTTCCTTTTTCTTGCCAAAGCATCTGCTGTCCTGCACACTTCACTTCCCCTCTTCGCTCCAGGATTTCAGGCCATAGAAATGTTTTATCTGATACCCCACACCAGAAGTCCCTTTGGTTTGGTTGTCTGTGGCTTGATTTCCCTCCTCTGGTTGCCTTGAGGTGACCTTGGCTTTGTAGTGTCCTGTCACAGCTGAAAACAAAACTGCTGCATTTCAAAAATGCCCAGATGGGTATTTCCAATGACCTAACAGGAAAATATAATTTCTTTACAACTCAATCATGCTCAGTCATGCTCACATGACTTTGTGAGCAGCTCCGGCTGGTCCCAAGCTGCTTTAGTCAATAGATAATTTGGCTGAAAAATGCCCCCTGGCCAGGTTGAGATCTCACAGTCTTGGGGCTGGTGGGTCTGGGTCCTGTGACAATCACTGCAGTCCAGCTGTGCAGGAAGGAAAATTTTAAAATTGGACTGTAACAGCTCTGAATATACAATGTCCAGCAAGGAGCCTGTTAACCAGGAGCACTTGCAAAGCTGCTGGGGCTGAGAAAAACCTTTCTGCTTCAGAGTTGTGGCAGACTTTTTTACCTAGCCAAAGGCAGGACCAGAAGTGCCACCATGGGAGGTGGCTGTAGGGTGCATCATCTTGCCTATACCCAGCCAGCTGGTGCTGTGATGTCCACATTACCATTGCATGGTGCTTTCTGTTGAAGTCAGAGATGGAAATGGAAGACAACCTCTAAATACTCACTTCCCGGGTCAGACCTGGGATTAGGTGCTGGTCTTCATCTGCACTAGTACATTAAACCTGTGTCATTGTGTAGCCTTGGGCTGCAGGTGACACAGGTTGCTGCATGGTGAAGGACACATCCACTCTTGGGGGTAACACTGGAGGTATTCGGGCTCCCCCGTCCTTTGTCGCCCCACCATAAACTCTCCTTCATCAGCATGGCTCATCAGCAAGACTTCTGGGAGGTCTCCTGCTTATGCCATGTACAGTTGGCTTAGGCCATGAGAAGCCCATTACCAACTCCAGAAATGCTTCTTGGCTCTAACTGCTCCACAGGAGCTTTGGGACAAAGGACAAGGAGGGATGTACTCGTGCACAGAGATTCTGGGGGAAAAGGGAGCAGCTGAAGTTAGAAATGCCAGAGAAATCACCGACACAGCAGCAACACAGCAGCATCAAAGACTCACAACTTTGGGTCAGCTCCCAAGTTTTTCCTAAGGCAAACTCAGGGCCCAGCAAAGCCAAGGCAGTTCCCATCTGCCAGGATCAGCCCCTTTACTGACTTTCTATTGTTATGTAAAGCATCTTGCCAGGACCAGTGAAATCATTCAGACTCTTTTTGTGGCCTTGCTGGAATGCAGTAACCAGGAGTTGTTTGAGGTCAGAAAGGAGTAAGTCTTCTGCAGACAGTTGATGTTGTTACAAAAAAATCCACGAGAGAGGAGGTGGGGAAGGAGGTCCTCTTTCCTGTTTGGGAAATAGTTTCTCACTGCATCCATCAAGTAAAAGAATTCTGTATGAAAAATTAATTAAAAAAAAAAAAAAAAGGTTGCTGGGGCACACGTGCCTGAAAATGAACTACAGCAGGATCAAAGGTTTGTCTCAGAGCAGAATCCATGACTCAAAAGCAGAGGCCGGATTAAAATACAGCCGGTTGCTGTAACTGGAGGAAATGCAGTTTCCTTAAAAGAAATGCAATCTCCTCTCTGCAACACTTGGGCAAAATTCATGAACTTCAGCTGAAGCCTGGAGTAGGTCTCCCACTGATTTGGTCTATGTCTAGTGCAGCAGCTGGGATCGCAGGAAAGTGAGGTTTGCTTCAAAAAAGGAAGAACACTCCCCATCCCGTCCTGTTCACCCCCCCGCCCCGCAAAATGAAGGGATTAGGGCTGTCACCCTGTCTTCCACATCGTTAATCTTCCAGCCTGGAGCAAGTGTCTTTTCCAACCCTGTCCCACAGCATTACAATGTTATCCCAGGTGTGACCTGAGAAGCAGCCTCCTCACATGGCACCATCACACTGCAGCCACCCTCTCACCTGCTGTGAGAGCTAAACCTGACTCTACACCCTGGTAGCACAACATGACCTCCGTCACCGGACTGTCCTGAATCAACTCTCCTAGAGTTTCCAGACAGAATGTGGGGTCATACTTCTGGAGACCCATCCTACAGGGCACTTGTGATAGAGACGAGGGCGGAGGGAGGACAGGCTGGACATGAGCTGAAGAGTGTCTCTGATGGGTCACATTTAAGCTAGAGGCGTAATTTCAGGATATTTTTGGATGGGAATATGTTAATGGCTGGCTTCAGTATTTATGAGGACATGGTTCAATTTCTGTGCTCAGGCTGCCCCATGTCTCTCTAAGCACCTGATCATGCTCTCTCCTTGCTGTCACCACAGGGATGGTCATGACCAGGCTCAGATCCAGGACAGAATGAAGCCTGCTGTCAAAGTGGTGAGACAGGCAATGTTAGGGCCAAAACGGCCCACCCCTTGGCTTGAGTGGAACAAGCCCATCTCAGAGCATCCTCTTTGATATCGCCAGCATTGCCACTCAGCCTGCAGCTTCCCCAGGATGTCTACACATCTGCAGGCCTCATTTGAAATGATCCAGACCTGCAGACTGTGCCAGGGCAGTCTGAGCTGTGGAGCTAGTTGCCCATGATAAGCTAATTAAAGGGTTCTGATAAAATCTGCTTGGCAGGAGCGTGTGGTGGCCCCAGTCTCTGCCAGGGCAGAGGAGAAAGCATCTGGACACCCAGGACTCCATTAGACCTCCTGTGCCGACCTCACTCCTCCCCTCTGACCTCAAGAGGTTGTCAACACTTTTGCTTGGGTCTGAGATGTCTATTCATTGCTCAATCCCTTCTCTATCACAGTGTGGTTTTTGCCAGTGACCTGCGAGTTACGGATGTGAACGCTGGATGCTGGCAGGGTCTTCATATAAACAGTCTAGTGAAGAATATTACAGGTGATGTGACATTAGGAAAGGGAGGACCCCAACATCCTCCTCCTACAGCCAGGGAAGTCACCCTTGGGCACATCCATTAGTTTCCACAGCTGAAAACAGCTTTTGCTGCCCCAAAATACATGCATCCTTGTGTGTTTGGGCATTCATATCAAGCTCTTCTCCAAAGACCTCTCCAGCTGTTGTGAATGGTGTCACATCTGGGGATTAACCATGCTCTTCAAATATTTCTTGTCTTTCCTGCCCCCCCTGCCTGGGTGACAGGAGCAACAAGGGCCATCTTGGTCAAGGCAGTGTCCCAGGGCTGCAGCATGCATGAGAAGTTCATCCCAGCAGAAAAGCTGGGAAATTCCTGTGTTCGGCTTGCTTTGATCTGCATTAAATCCCACAGAGACGAACAGAGGAATAGCCCCAGGAAGGATGGGGCTATGTGTTTTGACTTTACACCATCAAAGTTTGCCCTAAGCGACCTTTAAAAGCCTGCAGGTAGCCACAGGCTCTGGATGAGGCAGTGAAGTTCTGTTACATTTCCAGGTTCATCGTCTTTGCCCGAGGGGGGATGTAGGGTCAGACTTGATGGCTTTACTTCAGGATTGAGTATGTGTCTGCCTGCTTCATCCTTGGTGATGCTGGGTCAGAAGGATCAGTCCCAGCCCCACACCACCTCAGGGCTGGGCTAAGACGGACAGAAGTGGGAGGTGAACATCCTTTATGGGGTGCTGGTGCTGGCAGAGTGTGTCCCTACCCACCCATTCCCCTTGTCCTACATCACCAAGCATTTTTGCCAGCCATACCCTCAGGACTATGCTCAAGCAGTGGCTTAGGACAGAGGAAACTTGTCTTGAAGTCCCTGTGTTACATTGCCCAATAACTCACATCACCCCGGAGATATTTCCAGCTCATCATTTCTTTCTATAAGGGGACTAATACATCTGTAATCCCACATTATCACATCCCCATGTCTTGGTTTCACCATTTATAAAAGTGGATAATATCTAGTTATGAGGATAAGCACATGCAGACCATAAAACTCCTTTAGATGCTGGCATCTAAGGAGCACCAGGGCTGCTGAATGATTGGGTAATAGCCCATCACTTATAGCAGCCCAGACCCATCTCTGAGCTGAGCTTCCAGCCAGTGCAGATTATCACTAAGCAAAGTAGACAAAAGGAAAAATAACATATCCCATGGCAAGCAGAGGGAAAGTTGAGAAGGTGAAATGCCGTGTTCTAGATGGACACATGAGCAGGACACCCAAGCTGACAGCTGCTTGTGGACAGAGGGTGTGATATGACCTTCTACTGGTCACAGGTGCCAGGGTCTTGATGTTAAACATTGCAGGACAGTGCAGGACAGTCCCATTCACACGTGGGATCATAGGGTCTGTGATCACAGCCTCTGCCTTCTCCAGAGTCCTCCACAGCAGGCAGACGATGCTGTGCTCACCCATGTTGGCCACCCACCCTCCTTGACCTACTCAATCCCAGGCTGCAATCAACATTTTTGTCCGGAGCCTGTTACAGAAAACCATTAACAGTAGCACTGCTCCCCTGATAAGGTGGGATAAGTCTGTCAGCTTTTGATAAGACCTCAATCTCCAGGAAAACAAACTATGGCAGTGCCTTGCAGGGGAGGCCTGGGACTGCCCAGCCTGGACAGGGAGCACTGAGTAGGAAGCCACAGTCCTGCAGCAGTGTGAGTAGCAGGGCAGACAAGCTTGTCCCAACACCTTCATGAAATACTTTCATGTACTTGCTGATGATAGTGCTGACTGGGAGGTCAGGCACATACCCTGGAGTTTTCCTTCTTTCTCAGATCCCCTGATAATGTCCAAGTGATAAGATAGCTCTGTTTACTTGTACTCAGACGTGGCCACAAAGGAGAGCTCTGTCCACAGCTCTGATGGTGTGAATATTGCTGAGCAAACACAGGCGTTCCAGCTCTTCACACCTGCATGTCCTTTTGAAAGCCAGCCCAGAGCCAGAGCCAGCATGGGCTCCAAGCTAATGTGGGATGGGTGCTGGATGCCCCATCAACCACTGGGATTCATACTGGGGTCTGTGCAGTTGCAACATTACCTTAGGTTTTTGAAGACTCAGAAGCAGAATCAAAATCCATTTGTATTGGTTTCCCAGATGGAGCTCAATGTTTATAACTCATGTAATATTTTTCTGGGGACCCACAGACAATTTTGGCTCTTGCTACCCAGAGCTCTCATCTTCCCCACCACAAAACCCTCCCAGGGCTCCTCTGAGTTACGTGCCCACTTCCAGAAAATGAAACAGAAGCATAGTAGTGTTAGGTGGCTTGGCCAGGGTTACATTGGGTTCAGTAGTAGAGCCATGGCAGGACCTTCTCTGCTTTTGGTAGAGTTTGTTTATATGCTAGAACGCAGGGAAGGGGACGGTGTGTCTGTGTTTGTCACCAGCTGTGATGGCCCAGGGAAGTGTGCCTTGGGAGAGGCAGTGGTGGGCAGGAGTGGGCTTGGAAGAGGGGAGGGATGACTCTGCTGGTTGCCTTGGCATGGACAGCTACTGATTTTTGGGGTGTTTGTAGAACAGGACTAAGGGAAAAGCAGAGGGAGAAACCACACATGCCAGTGATCAGCTCCCCACCTTCTTCCAGCCATGCATGGGAGGATGGCTGGTCCCTGTTTTCACAGTCATTGTAGAATTAATTGCACAGGGATTAATTTGCAGCAGTCTGCTTGCTTTTTATTAGCTTAATGGGGAGGCGTTTTGTTGGTGACTAGCCTCAAGCTCCTGGAATGGTGTTTCCCATGTACACACCAGAGTCAGCAGAGCATTCTGTAGATTTTCAGGGGCTCAGGCCCTTTTCAGGGTTGTTTGCTGGTGAATTGAACTAACCTAAAGTGATTAGGGAACCACATTGCTACAAAAACAAAGAGACACCCAGCACATAGGGAAGATCAAGACTTATTTTGGACCACTGGTGCTGGGTGTCTGCTTTTGAAGATACTGGTTCTTCACTGCACAGCAGCTGATCCAAGAAACCAGCCCTACAAAGCACTCATCAATTTTGAAATTCATTACTTAATATAACAGGGTTGGAAAATATTTTCAAAAAATGAGTGACTCTCAACCTTGTCTCTGGCAGCTTAGAGGGGCTCGAAGCTTTGGCCTCTTACCTGGACCTGTGTGTCCTTTTTGACACAGACAGGGCTTTGCATTCAGTGATGCCATGGGCAAAGGTGAGTTTTTTCTGCACTTCCTGACCTGGCCTCTGGGCTGGGAAGCAGCACCGTCCTGAGAGAATCTCCTCAGGAGGGAAAGAGCCACCGAACAAAAGGTGCTGAGTCCAGGCTTTTGCACGGAGTGGGGACAGCCCACATGGCCAGGTTCTCCGTGGCAGCGCAGATGCTCGGCCCCACTCTGCCGGGTGGAAATGAATGCGCTGAGCTGCCAGCTGTTCCCCTGAGCCAGCTCAGCTGCAGAGAGAAACCAAAACCCTTCCCCAGAGCCGTCATCTGTCAAGCTTGTGTTACTGTCTGGCACATCAAGTGGCCAAGCTGAGGTCTGTAATTCATGGAGAAGGGGAGGAGGTCCAAAGCCAACCCGTGCTCCATCTCCCAGAATGAAGCAAGGGCTGAAGCAGCATCTGCAGCACAGGCAGGACCATCTCCCAGACAGGCCCACAATATGGGACAAAATGGAGAGGACCGTCCCCTTGGCGAGTCATTCTTCCTGGGGCTTTTGTCCAGACCATTAAAAGAGCATCTCTGCGGGTCACTCATGGGAGCTTGCCTGTAGAGCAGCTCCAAGAAAGATGATGTCTTCTGGACAGAGATCCTCTTTTCCTTCCTGGCACAGTGGTTTGGGGATCTGGGGTGTGTAAATACACAGATGCAATCACCAGCACTACCTGGGTGAAGAGGTGATGTGATCCTGGCAGAGAGGAGGGAAGACAGCATCAAATGGATGGTGGTGGGGAGGGGGGTGGTGCAAAAGGGTCATTCAAAGGACAAGGTGGTGCCGACTCAGCCTCCAAAGGGAAATCTGGTCTTCGGAGCAGCACAGGAACCAGGGCTCTGTGTCACCTCAGAATGGGTGCTGCTGGGTTTGGGGTGGGGGGTGACCAGCAACAGGTTCTGCACAGCTTTGTAACAGACTCTGACAACAACCTGTAGCTCCCAGACACAGGGTCCCTTCTGTAGTGGGTCTGGCTGGGGCCGATTTAACAATCTTCTGGCCCTGCTCAAGATGAGATTGGGAAATGACCTAGGATTAAAAAAACACAACACATTCCTGACACACTTTCTTTGTTTTTAAACTAGAGCCCAGCACAGCCCAAACTCACAGGCAGTTGAATGAGCACAACCGGAGAGGCAGAGACTGGGCACAAGTGTCATCATCTTAATCTGGATCTGCCCTGGAGGAATCACAGCATGAGCTGGTTTTAAACTGCTTTGCATTGCTTTCACCTCTCCACTGTCAGGGAACCATGGCCAAGTTCCCTGGCTCCTGGGGGCAGCAATGGAAGCAGAGCTAGCTAAGGCTGCTTGTTTCCCTGGACTTTTTAGGCTGAGCAGTTTTAATACCTATTTTAAAACCTTCTGCCTTGTTGCTGGGTTGGTTGCATTATCAGGCTTTTTGCATTTGGAGTAACCTTTGCTTTGAATGTGCAAATTCTTTCAATATCAGTTTCCGCCGTGACATTAACCTTCAAGTGATTGATACACTCCTGCACCAGAAAAGTAGGAAAAGTTGTAGGAAAATGTCTTTGACTGGGGAAATGATGGTCTGTGCACTGGGTGAGCTGGCTCCTGCCCCTTGCTCTGGCCTGGACCATCACTTTGAGGTTTGCGGTACTCAGATCCTTGTCACCATGTGCCCTTCTGAGCTGTCAGCATCTGATTTTACAGAAACACGTAAGTACTGATGAGTCCAAGCACTTTTGGACTGTAATGCTGATTTTGGCACCTTGAAAAGCATCTGCTCATCCTGCAGCAATTAATAACTGCCCGATGAGGTCAGCAGGCTGTACAGGTAGGAGGTAAGCACCATGGCATGGGCTAGAGAAAGGAGAAAGGTCTTCTTGCAAAGTACCACACCCCCCACAGTGACAGGAGGAAAGCCACTGCTGAGATCTGTACCAGATAAGAATGAAACCACAAGGCCAGAGTCTAAGTGGATAAATTGTTCCCAAGTGGATTCCCCTGGACTCTAAATAAACATCGATACTTAATGAGCACCTTGGAGCTGGGCTGGGGTGGGCAGACTGGGGGCTGGGGGCTTGCTCTGATAACCCCATAGGTTGTCAGGTGAGCTCTGCCATTGGCTCCTGCCTTTGGATGGCATCTGGATGATTATGGGATGCAAATATTTAATTTCAAAACATTTACAACCTCAGGAGGCTGGATTTGGATGGTGCAATTAGATAAAGAGAGCTGATGACAGACTGATATCATCTCCCAGACTGAAATAGAGTTTACTTCTTGACTTCTCCTTTCTCTAAACAAACAAAAAAATAATTAAATTTTTTCCGGGTAAGCTTATCTACAAACTTCCTGCACAATGCCTGATTTGCAGAGAAAAGGTCCTGGTCAAATCCCACAGCTACTGAAGAAAAGGGAGGTCTTTGTAGACCACCTGGAATGTGTCTGGAAGTGCCATCACTACACTGGATGTGCTGGGACCTGAATGCAGGTGCAATGTGCCAGCAGCTTCAGTGCAGGACAGGAGAGCCTGGCACACTCTGCCCATTCCCAGCCACAGGTCAGCCCCTAGGTGAGGTCCATCAGGAGGTCTCATCCCACCCCTCAGAGATGGTTCCTCCAGTCCTTGTTGAGGCAGATTCAGGATCAAAGAATCATAGATAGAATCATAGAATCATTTTGGTTGGGAACATTTGGTTTAAGATTATTGAGTTCAACCATTAACCCAGCACTGCCAGGTCACCACTAAACCATGTCACTCAGCACCACATCTCCACAGCTTTGAAATCCCTCCAGGGATGGGGACTCCACCCTTGCCCTGGTCAGCCTGGTCCAGGCCTGGACAGCCTTTGCAGGGAAGGAATTGTTCCAACCTAAATTTCCCCTGGTGCAGCCTGAGGCTGTTTCCTCTTGTGCTGTCACTTGTTCCTTGGGAGAAGAGACAGATCCCACCTGGCTCCAGCCTCCTGTCAGGGAGTTGTCAAGAGTGAGGTCCCCCCTGAGCCTCCTTTTCTCCAGGCTGAACAATCCCAGGTTCCTCAGCCACTCCTCACCAGACTTGCGCTCTAGACCCTTCCCCAGCTTTGCTGCCCTTCTCTGGATATGCTTCAACCCCTCTATGTCCTTCGTGGAGTGAGGGGTCCAAAACTGAACTCAGGATTCAAGGTGTGGTCTCACCAGTGTCCCATCCAGGGGAACAATCCTTGCCCTAGTCCTACTGGCCCCACTGGTACTGATCCAAGTCAGGATGCTGGTGGCCTTCTTGGCCACCTGGGTACCCACTGTCTCATACTAAACCAGCTGTTGAGCAACACTCACAAGGTCCTTTTCTACCAGGCACTTTTCAACCACTCTACCCCACCCTGTAGCATTGCAGGGGGTTGTTGTGACCCAAGTGTAGGACTCAGCACTTGGCCCTGTTGACCCCTATCCCTCTGGCCAAGTCCCATTGATCCAGACTGGATAGTCTCCGTAGAGCCTCCTACCCTCAAGCAGATCAACACACCCACATAACTTGGTGTCATCTGCAAACTTACTGAAGGTGTTCTCAATGTCTTCATCCAGATCATTGCTAAAGATATTAAACAGAACTGACCCCAGCACTGAGCCCATGGGACACCACTTGTGACTGTCCACCAGATGTATTTAACTAGATTCTTCACAACTCTCTAGGCCTGGACATCCAGCTGTTTTCTTACCGAGTGAAAATTATGTCCATCCAAGCCATGAGCAGCCAGTTTCTCCGGGAGAATGCTCTGAGAAATGGTGTCAAAAGCTTTACAAAAGTCCAGGTAAACAACTTCCTTATCCTTTCCATCATCCACTAAGAGGGTCACCTTGTCATAGAAGATCAGGTTAGTGAAGTAGTAGACTATGTCTATGTGGCTGAAGCCCTCATCTCCACACAGCTTTCAGAGGTGCTCTAAATGGAAGAAAACTCCACTCCCATCTGTGCTGAAGAGCAGCTGATGTCCCTTACCAGCACACACTGGATAAAGAAAGGACAATTTGCAGACCATCTCCAGGCACTTTGAGTACAACCCCTGTGTGCTGCACCAGGGCTCAGCTTGCTTTGTGATTTGCATCCTGTATTGAGTAAGACTGCTTTTGTCTGGGGATAAAATGCCTTGGGTGGGAGGCTGCCACAATTCTCAACGTTTCAATGCAATAGGCCTACAGGTTTCTCATCTGTCCTTGTTGCCTGCTGATAGACAGTCAGCTGCCTGCTGGCTTTGAAGAAGCCATCAAAGGTCACCAGAGATGTCCCCAGGGGTTCAAAGCAGGGATCCACAAATCAGTGGGACCTCACTGGCTGTGAGCAGCTGTTTGCCACGTGTGCCGGCTGGCAATGGAGATCTCCACTGCTCAGAGATTATTAAAATATGGCTCATAATCTGAACATCTCAGAGCTGTAAATCTCCCACGAATCAGTCTTGTTCTTGTTCCTCTGATGTTTCCTGTGGGGGCAGAAATACCATGTGGACAGCCAGGAAATACCTAGTGAGATTTTGGTGCTCCAGTCCAGCCCGCAACTAATAAATGTGGAAGCAGTTATGAAAATATCTCCCTCCCTGAAATAAATAAATGCATATATCAGACCACAGTCAGGATAACATCACAGGGTAAGTCACAGGTAGTCTCTGCCACTGTTGGAACCAACCATGGGGGGCTGGAAGAGAAGACATGCCCAGTTTGCAGCATCTGTCAAATGCTCTCCAAAGGGTTCTTGTGCTCTTCAGAAGAGCTATGATCTAACAGCACTGGAAAAAATTTGACAGTTGTGAGTGTCAACAAGGTAACTCTCAGTAACAGATTTGATGGGACTTATTCTTTCCTCTTTTGCTTTTGACCTATGAGCAGCTCTGGACTTTCTTCCTGTATCTGTCTGAAAGCCACATGCCAGAGACCACATACTGGTTGTTATCTTTGCCAAGCTGTCTGCTGCCCGGTTTTGAGAGCCAGTATTTGAGCTGTCTATGGGTAGACAACTGATGGACAACTGGTTTACATGGATGTGCCTGGGTTACCCCTACTGTCTGCTGGGGTGAGGGCAATCCCCAAAACACATTCATGGCTTGAATACATCAAGTTCTGCTATTTAGCATTTGCTTCTCCTACCCAATCCCTGGCACCTGCTGAAAGTTCACCCTTCCTGATGATGGGCCTGCCAATGACCATCGCTGATTGGGAGGTCTGATGTACAGAGGTCTGAAGGCAGGAGGGAGCACTGTGAGTTGGCACTGCCACGTTCAGCACCCAAGAGTCCACCAGAAGGACAATCTTCTACTGCCCTGTCTCTACAGTCTTTGTTTTGAGCTTGGTTTGGCCAATGAAGATAAGGTTTTCAAGGAATTTAGCTGCAAAACACCACCAAGTTCACCCTAACATGTCCCCCATTTTGCAATGACTTTAGAAACTCAGCCAATCTTGAGCAGTTCTTAGAGACAGCAAAAGACACATCCCTATCGGGGAGCAATGTTCTTCTTTTTAAGCCTTGGCTTCAAATATAAGGGCCATAGATTTTCTGTATGGAAAGAACCCCCCAAATTTGTTAACACTGGCACAACCCTGTGTTTGTCACTAGTCTTGTTTCTTGTTAGCAGCTGAATCATTTCAGCAGGAATTTTTCCAGAAATACTCAGCCTGAGTCAGATACCCAGACTCAAACATTTCAGCCCAAACAGTGAGTTTGGCATTTATTTTATGTAGAAGAAAATGAGAGTCTTCTCCTTGGAAAGCTCAGACAGGTATAAATGTTGCTGTTACCAGCTTGGGCTTCAGTATTGCAGAACACTGTTATACTTTGCAGAAACAATGTTGACGGGGGACATCTCCAGGGCCTCCTTGGTCTCTGGGTCATGCAGGGGGGAAGTTTGGGAAGTGGGCAAAGTGGGAAGTGAAGGGCTTTTAGGGTGTGCAGCATCCCAGGGAGGTCCTGGGTCACTCTGATGCCATCTTGTTGAAAGCTTTTGCACAGAATTGCCATCCCTTGGGTTTTTCATGCATGGGAAAGTTTTCTGTTCCCCAACCCCATTTAGTGCCACTGGGAAGATTTTCTCAGCATGGTTCTCCCCAGGACTCCTCTTTCTTGCTTCACGTACATTTGCAGCTTGACCTTTCCTTGCTCTCAGGGATGTTTCTCATGGGTGGAGAAGGGTGAATGGCATTTGGCCTTGTGGGGATCAGGTCAGAGTGGGAAGAGCTGCACAGAAGTACTTCAGACCCAGCAGTGAGGGGATCTATGGGATGCATCCACAAGGATGATGCTTTCCCTCCCCCACCACCAGTGCATGCTTGCTTTTGCTGCAAGCCAGGTTTGTGGCTCCAGTTTCATGTCTGACGCCAGCGATAGCTGCATATTTTGTAGTGCGTCCACACATCTTTCCTCCGTCTTTTTGCTCCAACTGTCAGGAAAACCTGTGGCCTGGCACAGACCCTGCATCTCCCCCTCGCAGCCACAACACCCCGATGGATTTCCCCTTCGGTGGATTAGCTCAAGCAAACCAAACCAATTTCCTCCTTACTCAGACTTCACAGAGCACACAAATGAATTTTCCTGAGCAAACATTTTTGTTTAGTGTCAGCCAACTGGGTCTGTGGTGGGTGGCACTGAGCCACCCAGGAGGACACAGAGCCGCCTGTCCTGCAAGCAGAACTGGACCCAGATATTCAATTTGATGGCTCCAATCTCTCGGGGCCATGCATGGTGGCTGTGATGTGGAGGACTTCTCCAGCCACAGCCAGTGTTCATCCAGGCTTTGCCATTTTGCCACAGCAAGCACAGACAGAAAACCCACCTTTGGCAGTGTCCATGCCCCCCTGGTGACATCCCTGCAGGTCAACACCACCCAGGATCACTCACTGGGAACAGCCCCAGCAACCCAACACACCACAGCCTGTGCTGGACCAGAGGGTCTGGCTCTATGCAGTGCTGCATGAGCTTGTCCAGTAGCTCTAGGTTCATGTCCAGCTGCTCCAAAACTTCAAACCACCTGGCAGGAGGCTTGAAGGGATGCAGTGCAGTGGGGGACCAGAGACACCCTCCGACCATCTCCATAGGGGCTTTCTCTTTACCTCCCAGTCCAGCAAGCAGACAGGTCTCTGTTGGGTCTAGCAGCTCCATCGCCGTTGTCACTTCTCTTTGATTTAAGGATGGCTGTTCCCTTCACCAATATGGCCCTCAAAAATAATACCCCTGAAGATATGTCCAGGGCTCCCCTGGAATCAAAGTGTGCCCCTCTCAGCAACTGGGATGATGCATGCAAGGCTTGCTCCTTCAGAAAAGAACTAATGGCTCAGGCTGAGCTAGCAATTTTCTGAGAAAAAGAAAAAAAAAAAAGAAAGAAAACCAACAAACTTATCTGGGAAAAGGACAGTTTTAAGGAGACTGAGACTATTCATAAATTCAAGTCAAATTTAGAGATTACTTTCAGCCCCTGGCTTCTTCTAGCGTCCCCTTTCCCTTCCCCCGTCTCCCAAATTATTGTTTGCAAAAATTAAAACAAAATGTTTTGGGCTTTTCGTTTGTTTAAAAAGCAATTTGCATTTTGAAAATTGCCAAAATATAAGTTTTGGAAGGGTGGGGTCTTTTGAAAGGGCAGCATTGTCATTGCTGAATGAAAACCACGGAGAGGAATGCGTCCTGGGAGACGCAGGGCGCTGGGACGCGGGGCCCAGGGGACATGGCGGCAGCACAAAAGACCGCAAACACAGCTCTCACCGCACAGCTCCAGCCTCTGCCTCCCATTCACGTATCTCCTTTCATTCTCCCACATGGAAAATCCTGCCCGCCTTAAATTTCTTCAAGGGATTCATTTGACCAAGTCACTTTTTTTAGTGCAGAGATGCTTCTGCCATGGTTTCTTTATCCAGCCCCAAACCACAGCCTTCTTCTTTTCCACTCTGACCTTCTCCAGGTTTCTGACCATCTGCATTTAAGTGATATCTGGTAATTCATATTGAAGTCTGGAAGCCCAGGTAGGGACTGTTTGATGAAGCTCTGTACATCTGTGTGCAATAAAGTCAGTGAACAAAAGGCTTGTGAGGTCTCTGGCAAAATAAGAGAAAGAAGAGAGCAGGAGACAGCAGTACTGAGCTTAGTCAAGCAATTGGATCCAAACCCTTTCATCAGAGAGGTCTTAGCACCTGGCATATGTTTTATCCATAGTGGGGTCTGCTCTGGGTCTGAAGCCTGTGTAGGGGTGTCTTCTCCACTGGTGGAAAACCAAGCATGGGGAGCATAGGTGATGCCAATACTGGGAGGTATTTTTATTGCATCTGGTGAAGGCATTCATAGAAAGAAAAGATGGGTTGCTAAAGAGCCACATACTGTGGCAGGGAAATTCAAACCAAGAAGTGCTGTCTGGAAATTAAAGCCAGGCCAGTTCATGTTCGGAGCAAGGCAAAATGTTTTAACACAGCAGGGGTTAGCCGTCAGCAGAGGGAAAGAGTGGGCGGGAGCCACGTTTTCTGAGCGCCTCTGTCCAGGGAAAATGTGGCCAGGCAAGCCACACGCCCTGCCCGCGGCACCCAGGGACTGCGCACAGATTTGAGCTGGGATCCAAAACCCTCACCAACTGCTGCTGGGTTCCTGTCAGTGCTAACGGCCAGCTCCCAGCAATAGCGGTGTGCTCAGGCATTACCCACACTCAGTATCTCTGAGCACACACCACAGGTTTTCTCTGAGGCTGTAGAACCAGCATGATGGATCCCATCACAACATGTCCAGTCTTGTCCCCAGTGAAGACTTCCTGTCACCTAGGTGGGTCATTTATTGCATTGCCCTTATTCTTCTGTCCCTATGTGCTCTTGTCAGGGAAAAAGAGGTTGGCTATTTTCCTCGAGCCAGACCAAGCCTCTCTTGTTGGGCATCTACATACACATCAGGCTACAGACAGAGCAGCCAGGTAGCCCTCGCTGGTGGCCAGCAGTGCACAATACTCAGAACCCCTCAGAACCCAGGAACTCAGGTTGAACAGATGAGAGAGTACTTTCAATTAAAACCACTCCTTGTGCCAGTTTGACTCCTGTCTGCACAAACAGGTGGATTGGGAGGGGGTGGATGATGGAAAAGCATGGATGATGGGGTTAGGAAGCAATCAGTGTCCAGCTGATGTTCTCAGAGCCAAGGCTAAGTTGACAGAGTCAAAAAAAAAGAGAAGTTACAGTGGAGGGGTGGCTGTCACTCCCTGGGTGCTTGTGGTGCTTGTGAGGAGCTCACAGGGAGGCCAAGGGTGGGAATAATGGGCATGGAGAGGGGCTTGACTGATCCCACACCCTCTCCCAGCTCATTCACTGCCTCCTGGGAGGGTTTGTACCCTGAAGCATACGCAATCTTTAGGTTATTTGCTCTGGATGAGGACAGGGATGCCTGTTATGGGGAGCCCTTTGCAGCTTCTTGTGAGGTTCAGCTTGCTTCCTTCTCTAGACACTTGGTTTTCCCACCCCTAGGAGATCAGGGGTGCTGGGCTGCAGGTAGCTCTGCACACTCCACTTACTCCTCTGCATTGTCCTGCAGCTTTGCCCTGGTGGGACCAGTGGGAATATTTGCAAAGATCTTGAGAAAATCCCAGGAGTTCTGCTTTCCTGGCTTTGCAAAAAGCATTTCTGCTTATCAAGCAACCAAAGAAATGCAAAGTTTTTCACCGACTCTTCGGGTGGGCTCAGCTTTGAATTTTAAAAAGGGATTTGCCAATGCAATCTTGCAAAATGATCAAGCACTAAGCCCAGCTCTCCTAAAATACAAGTTTTAGGAGGAGGTGAGCTTTCATGCTCTTTGGAAAACACGCATTTCTGCCAGTTTCAAGGAAGAACGAGGTCTTCTGTGAGGCCATGCCACCCCCCTGGAGAAATGCTTCCTCATGTTGGTCAACAGGGACTCAATCCTGTGGTTTGTTGCACCAAAGGCAGAGCTGTCAGTGAGTTGCAAGGCTTTCAATGATGGACATATGCCTGCACAGTCACAAGCTACAGAAGGGATGACAGACCCTCAGGCCAAGGGACTTCAATCTTTTTTCCTTCTGCTCAAGCTGAGTCCTGAGTCCATGCCATGGATACAGGTGTTGTTTGGTGGTTAGCTCTAGCCAAGAGCTCTAGCCAACATCCTTCATGTTGTGGCCCTGGTGCACCTCTCAACTGATCCATGCCTGGGAGAAGGCTCTGCCCTGAGCAGAGGAACCAGCCCTCAGCCCTGTGCCTCCTGCAAGCCCAGGAAAAGGGTTTAATCTCAGCATCTCAGTTGCCTCTCTGGAAAACAAAGATTGAGACTCTAAAAATGTCACTTCCTTCTGCAGGGCAAGAATCACCTCTGATGCCCTATTTGCACAGTGTTGACTGTGGGGGAGCCACAGTGGTGGCGGGGGCTGCTCAGCATGATGTGAGGAAGGAAGAACACCAGAGCTGTTGGGATACTCCTAGCAAAGCAGAAGCACAAAGTGCTTTTCTGAGGTTAAGATGGAAGGGGAAAAACCTACAAGGGATGATGCAGAAAGTGGCCGGTGAAGCTCCTGCTCTTGTTTTAGATTCAAACAGGCTGTTTAAGGGCACTTGCAGCATCACTAAATGTGTCTGTGGGACCCGTCAGATCTAAAAAGCAGCGATTCCCTCTGCAGACAGGAGCTGTGTCTCCAGCCTCCTTCATGGTCATCTCCTGTTCTGGGAGATGACAAACACACCCGCAGGCTGGTGGGCTCATCTAAAGAGAGGCAAACCACAGTTCAAAGTCGTGGCCCTGCTTGGTGTCAGGAATCTCACTTTCTCACAGCTGGCAAACTGCTCTCAGGCCGCTCTTCTCACTACTAGCACGTTGGTAGCTGCTTCTCCTGCTCTGCCAGCGTTTGGTGGGGATGTGAGGTTGGTCCACACCATGTCAGCCAGAGGAATTTAGATTGCAAAGCATGGGAAAAGAAGTCTCCATCCTGCTGGTTAGACGTGTCCAGAGCTCTCCCTTTTGCTTTCATGTTGTGAGTTAGCTGGGGATTGTTCCTGATAAATAATCCGGAACTGCACTGTAATTTTCCAGGCTGAAATTTGATAATTAAGCAAATATAGCATGTCTTTGTCCTGGGTAAGCACCATAAGGTAAACAGGAAGGAATGAGGGATTAAGACATCTCTGCTCTAAAGGAAGGTGACAAGCCCAGAGCCGTGACACCTTCGTGCTGAGCTGGGAGGCCCATCTGTGGGTTGGCATTGCACAGATGTATTGTTCGGGGGTGAAGAGCAAATAAAAGCAAAGGGAAAAGAAAACAAGCTATAAAATTCTCGGCAAAGCACAGAGCCCCAGCAACTGCCTCTTGATGTTCCCGTGACAGCTCTGGGAGAGGCAGGCGAGGGGTCGAGCTTTTGAAGTCCTGAAGTTTGTCCTTTGCAAAGGCCCGCTGTTAAAATAGTCCCTGTGTTGACATTAGGCCACATATGGTGGAGAAATCGGACATCTCCTGGTGGGTCCAGTCACAGCACATGCAATTAAAGCTGAAGGGGGACTTTTTGGTTTTTGACTAAGCGGGTGTCAGGCCATTCATGTCCCATCAGTGGGATGAGAGACGCTGAGGCAGAGGTGAGGTTTCATCAGCATGTTCATATCTGCAGGCATGTAACAGAGCCTTGTGCCATGGCTATCAAGCACAGGAAGGAAAACTGGGGAAGAAGCTAGCTAGGAAGTTCTTGAAATTATATCTGTAGCTCAAATGCACGTGTATGTCATCACTGGTGAGACTGGTCATAATGGGAAGGTCAGGCAGATGATGTCGGGAACTCCCTTTCTCCTGGGGGCAGGCAGTGCTGGGAAGCAAGGGGTTTTGCAGCAGTTTGGAGGAGCTTTGTACCATGTGGTAGCATGATATGAAGCACTGCAGTGTCAGAGCAGATGAGAAGGGAGATAAGCAGTGTTCGCATGGGGCAAAGCTCTTGAGACAAAGCTGGAGGAGCAGCCAGGGGTTGTGTGTTGCTTTTTCCTAACCACAGGTGGGCTCCCTGCCCTCTCAGCCCAGCTTGCCCACAGCTTTTAATTCACATTAAGAGTGGGGAGAGGCAAAAGGTGTATTTGTTGCAAGTCACAATGGTGCAATAAGGTCTTGGTGATCCCACCAAAACCCTGGACTCACCACATAGCACTGGTCAAGGAGGGATGTGGATTAATAGTTGGCTTCCAATAGCCAGATGTGTCACCAAAGCATCCCACCCTGTGACACCCCCCCAGGCAGGACCTTGAGGGTGCCCAGCCCCACACACATAGACTCCCCAGGGGTTGACATCTCCATGGCTGGGCACAGGTGCTGATGGTCTCCACTCTTTCCTCCTCACAGCCTGCAACTGCAACCTTCATGCCCGGCGCTGCCGCTTCAACATGGAGCTCTACAAGCTGTCAGGGCGTAAGAGCGGCGGCGTCTGCCTGAACTGCCGGCACAACACTGCTGGGCGGCACTGCCACTACTGCAAGGAGGGCTTCTACCGGGACCTCAGCAAGCCCATCTCCCACCGCAAGGCCTGCAAAGGTACCTGGTCAGGGGTGGGACAGTAGGGACTGCATGGCTCTTTCTCCTCTCACCCCTTCTTGACACTACTCCTTCCACAGCTCTTGCTCTCACCGATCTCCTTCTGCTCCTCCCTCTCCCAAAACAAGCCCTTGAAATTATGTTTTTTGCCCCCACCTCCCTGCTATGACCTCTTTCTGGCCTCCCCAGCCTCCTGGTGAGGATGAAGCCATCAAAATACAAAAGGTCCTCATTGCTGAGGATGACTTTACATTATTTAAGGTTTTATCACTTATAAATGGTGCTTCAGCTGCTCTGATAGCTGTGGCTAACTTGGTCATAACATATGCAAGGGTACAAAAATCCTGGGTATGGATCAGCCTCCTCCAGACCCAAGCCCATCTTCTGCTCCTACCCTCCACCATTATCCCCAGAAGTGCTGGGGGCACAGGCAGTGCTTAAGCCATGCATAAAACATTTCACTCCTTGGGACAAGTTGAGAACAGTAAAAAGGGGAATGATTTTATTTTGAGCTTAGAAAATGAAGTTTTTTTGAGGTTTCCTTTTCTGCAGGTGACATGAAGGCGAGTGGGGTTTCAGCTGGGGCAGGAGCAGCAATGAGAGCAAATCTTGCAAATGAACTTCTTTAACTCTCAGCTGTCTGCTGGAAGAGATATAAATTCTGAACCTGATGCAGCTAAAAGAATCAAGCAAACATTCAAAAGGCAGATTAGAAGATGTTAGGTTTCCCACAGAAAACTTCATCTCTTTTCTCTCTGAAGACTCATTTCAACAAGAAACAGAAAGCTTTTTGGCCTGAGATGGGTGTTTTTTTGCTGTAAAGCTTCAGCATTTACAATTTTTTAAATGAAAACGCTTCTTAAGGGGATATTTTTTTGTTGTTTTGTTTTTTTTTCTTTTCCCACTGAAAACAGACACTTTGCCAAAGCAGAAGAAATCGCTTCTTTAGACGGCCCTACTCCCCTTTTTTCACCTTGTAAAAACTATTTCAATGAGACATTTTCAACCTGCCCTGCGCTGAGGCTCCTAAAAAGCTACAGATTCAGATGATGTGCAGATTGGTGGGATGGGAACCCAGCCCGTGGCTCTGGGGGGGAGAGAAGCTACCATTTCAGGGTCCGAGGATCTGGAAGGCAGGAGTCAGGGGGGACTGAGCTACTTCCACATCAGCCCCAACACCCAGCATCCTGTCCAGACGCCAGCTCCAGCAGCAAGCTGCCTGCCGCGTGCAGCCGCGCCTTGCCCCCCAGTCCTGAGCGGATATGTGTCGTAATAATGTTCATAGTTCTGCTTTCACGGACGGGTCGCAGCTGAAGTAACAGCGCGTTAGGTTGAGGCAAACAAAGGGAAATTGTGAAGGCGTGGGCTTTCCTTGAGCGGGGACGGGCGGCGAGGCAGGCAGGCATCCATCACCCCCGGGCAGCAGCATGCTCACAGAAGCGTTTGCTGATGACCAGAGCCTGCTTGTCATTTGCCTTCTTGCTCCCCAGAAAGGATTTTGGGGTGCCAGGGTGGTGGGTGGAATTGCCATCCGTCCCCAAGCACAGTTAACTCCTTCCCACTCCTTGTCTCCTGGGGACTCAGATGCATGTAGGGGAGAGGACTGCCCTTTCCCAGCCATGGGCTCACTGTGTATCCACAGGGACTGGAATCCCTATGGATGGGGAGCAGGGAGGGGATGTTTGTCTGGAGGGTTGGGTGGATCCCATCCCCAGCTTTTCTATCTTGGAAAAAGGAAGTCCCTGCCCTGGGTTGGCAGTGATGTCCATGCTTAACCCTCTCCGTCTCGTTGACCCTGGCATTTCCCAGGATCTTCCTTGATCCTACTTTTTTCAGTTCTCCTCCTTTTCCAGGCAACCTGCTCCCCCTCTCCTGCCCATTTTTCCCTGTCCACTCACTCTTGCTAACCTCTCCATGGCTGAACACACAGTGGTCTTACCCAAAAAGCACAGACAGGTGGTGGAAGTACCTGTAGGCAGGAAACTTCAGAGCCATGTTGTGCCTCAGTTTCCCCAAATGAACACTGAGGAAGATGTGTGCTAGTCCTTGCAAGTCTCTCGGAAATGTTGTCAGGCTGAATTTTCCAGCCACTAGGCCATTCAGTCTCTTCAATGCTCTGTGCAATCATCCTTTTCTCATACCCCTGCCTTCTTCAATGGCTCCTGCTCTTGAAATTTGAGATCCCCAAATTTCAATACTTCTCCAGCCCCCTGTGGTTTATAACAAAAATGCAGCTATTGGAGCTAACAGATACAAAGGTATGTAATAAATATGCTAGTGCATGAACAGCTGCCCGACTCACAGGCTATTAGCACAATTTCACAGCAGTGGGAATGGTTTATTGTTGGCGTAATCCACCATCCGATACAAAAGCGGCCGAAATGAAGTTTCCTACAGCAAAGGCATTCCTTTGAAAACTCATTTTCCTGAGCTCTGTTTCTGACACAGAGGATTTTATGTTCCTTCTATTTCTCTGCTCTGATTCAGAGGCTGTTTGGAAATAATTGTTGAAAACAGGCATTTTTGAAAAACAAACCCTACCATCTAACCACTTCAGCCATTTCTCCATTGATAACAGTATTAATTTATCATCTCACCAAGCCATCTGCCTGGCCAAAAGCTCTCCCAGAGTCTCATGTCCACTGAATATGGTTAGAATTAAGGAACTGACTGTCCTGTCGCATTTGCTGTCTCCCTCACAACCACTTCACATCTCATCTCACCCAGCAGATTACATTTTCTCTACAAGACTTGGTTCTTTCAATCTTTGCATTGCTGCATTCATGTGCTACATATAACACGTTTAAACAAATGTGTATCATAGAGCAGCAGTGCCTTGTGAGCCTGGAGAGAGCTGCCAGGGAAGCTTGAAGAACATTTAACATCTTGACACTTCTTGATAAAATTGATAGGATTGCTCCTATATACATCACTCCAAAATCTTTGAATTCTCTATGCAGCTGAAGATGTCACTTCAATGCTTATTGCCCAAGGAGGGTGGAGTCACCATCCCTGGAGGTGTTCAAAAAACATGTAGACATGGCACTTCAGGAAATGGTTTAGTGGTTGTGATAAATGCTTGGTAGATGGTTGGACTTGATGCTCTTAGAGGTCTTTTCCAACCTTAATGATTCAGTGATACTGTGATTCAGTAACCACCTTGGCAAGCATGAGCTCAGGTGAGCTCGCAGCAAATGTTCCATGAAAGAGCTGCTGAAGATATTTTTTTTAATTAATTGAACTTCATTAATTCAGCCTAACAGACACATCCAGATAAACCACTTTCCTCTCACTTGGGTTTCTCATCTCCACTCCATCCTGTGCACAGGGTTATGTATCACAATTCATAATGCATCTAACCTCAGAAAATTACAGAGGTATGAGTTACATTATTCTAAATGGTTTGGGTATTTATGGAAAAATATCACACTGCAGAAATGTTTGCACAATGGCTACTTTTTTTTAAACCTGGAGCAAAAGAAAATGCCACCAACTTTTGTGCATGTTGCAGGCCATGGTTTGAGGCTCAGGCAGCAAAAGATGAGCAGAGAGTGGAGCTGGGCAATTCCCTCCTGCCCTGGTGGAAGGATGTTTTGTTTTCTAATAGCCAGACCTATAATCATCTTTAATTATAAGATTTTTTAAATTATCTGAAGTTTTCTTAGCAGCACAAGTGAAGGCATAAGAAATCAGGCTTCAAGGATGACTTTGATTCTGAAAGTTAAAACTGATATAGTTGTGCCACGTTCCTTGCCTATGAATTTGCTTCCAGTTATTTTCTTACAAAAACAATGAAAGCAGAAAAGTTGCCAGTCGTCAAAGATGCCCTGCCGCAGAGCCACGCAACAGGCAGAGCATGGCATGAAGGCTGCAAACCACATGCAAAGGAATTGATGACAGATGGAGCAGGGATATTGCATGAAGTGGCAACGCTGGGTGCACGCCAGAGCCTGCCAGGCTGGAGCCGGGAGCTGAGGAGGACTGTGAGGATGCGGGTGGGTGGTCAGGCAAACCCAGGGACACCAGTTACTCAAGCAAGGGCTCGGGCTCCCCTGGCGTTTTGAGGTCGGACTGCACAACTGATCCCTGCGTGGTCCCGAATGGGGACTCTCAGGCAGGAGGAGTCCAATGGCAGTGCTGGTCCATGCTGTGGGCGCTGGGGTAGAATGTCCTTTGCTCTGGCAGACACATCAAAACCCTGCTCCTGAGCATACCCCTTAGGTGTGGAGGCTGTCCCAAGAAGCAGCAAAACCTCAAATACAAGAAATTTTGCACACTCATCTTTTAAAACTCATAACAAGGGTGAGCTGCTCCCCTTTTCTCACTGTTTTTTTGTGAGATCATGAAGAACTCACAAAACGCTGAATCCTTGCTTCCCCTTCCTTCTGCTTTCCCCCTGCTCCAGATGATGTTGCGAGTGAAGTTCCACATCTGAGTCCTGCAAACCTCTGTCCCCTCTTCTCTGTCATAGGCCATTCTAAATCAGGGCTCCGGTGCTAGTTCTTGTGATTAAATTCACTCCTGATATTTGCCAGATTATTGGCACTAATGTCATTCTGTTGGACCAGAGATGCTGCAGAATTTCATACCCTGTCTGAAAAACAGCTCTGCACTTCAGGGGAAGGATTTGCACACTTTCTGATGAAAAGATGACAAACAATGCACGTTAAGAACGCACCTGTGCTGAGGCTGCCAGTGAAGTCTCCTTGTGGAGGAGCAGGGTTTGGCACCTGGAGAGGTCGCTCATTAAGATTCAACATTTTGGTAAAAAAAATGGGATCGCCTGGTCCCCCTGCACAGTTGCAGCCCCACACCAGTGCAGACTTTGCCATCTGCATTGGAAGATTATTTCATGCCTTGTACACCTACAAAAAAATCACTCCCAGCCTACCTGCCCATCCTGACTCATACCCACAAAGGCTCAAGGCTTTGGCATTGACTTTTTGGAGACAGCTTGGGTTCAAGCAGAGAGAGGGTGAGTGCTGTGCCCATGGGCTCAGCCTCTGACCCTTGATTTCATGGGTGCAGATGTAGGTCTGCTTCCCACCCTGCTGCAGGAATTTAGCGGGGGAGTGACTAAGCCCCCGCTGAACCCCTTTGGCTCCATGTGCTCACAGGAGAGGAGAGCAGAGGCCCTGGTGGCTGGGTCAGTGGGATGAGTCCCCTGTCTCTCTCCACTGACTATAGAGGGAGCTGTGGGACCAGCTTAGAGCAGAATGTTCATTTCCCCAAGGCCAAAGCCAGGGGAGATGTAACCTCCTCTTGCTTCCTGGAGCCCTCCTGAGAATCTGGGGTGCAGAATGCAGCCAGGGTAAAACCCACTTTAGATGGCAGAGTTTGAGGACGAGCTCACTGTCACCAGAATGCTCCAGCCTCATCGATGTCCCCTGCCACCTTGGTCCTCAGTCTCCAGTTAGGTATGGGGTACGCAAGCTCACAGCTAACACACTCCAAGACATAGGGATGGTCTGGCTGAAACTCATAAACCAGGGCTCCCTGGGGTAGCAGGGCCACCAGAGGTGGCTCCTGGTGGGGCCCCTGTCCCCAGCCTTTCCTTGTCTGTAGTGAGTACCAGCTCTCACAGGCTCCCTCGATCACTGCAAGGACCCCATCACTGTTGGGCATCAGTGCAGGAGATCCACCCTTGGTGTCCATCTTAGGAAGTGCATCCTAAGAGAGATGCTCCTGTCCTCAGAGCAATCTCATTTTGATGCCCTTCTCTAGTCCAGCTCATTTGTGGTTTCACAAGGCAAAGTGCAAAGCAATACTTTCCGTGAAATCCCCCTAAGGAGTTGTCCTTAATTATCAAACTTCTTTCCCTTCCTTTTCTCATTTTCTTCCTCTTTGAAGACCAGCTGGAGCCACCATTTAGATGAGAGATGAGCCAGCTCATAGTGATGGCAGGGCTTGGATCAAGTTCTTGTATCAAGGCTTGGTCACCTCTGAGAAATCACAACACTGGAGAAAGTCCAGACTTTCAAGGCACTGATCTGCCAAGCACAGTCTTTATTTTCTACGTAGGACAAGCTCCTCCAGTACTGCGAGAACAATTTTCTCGCAGTATTTGTTAGTGGCTATGCCTCAGTCACCCTCTTCCCAGAGACCCCATAATTTTTTATATCGACATACCAAGTGCTGAGCACTGATTTGTGGTTTCTACATCTAAAACTTATCATCAGCAACCCCCGGGCACACAAAAAAAAGTCAGAGAAAGTTTATAGAAATGCAGTTTTCAGCTGTCCTGAGTACATGGGGCCCTGCGCAGAAGAGTCTTGGGGCAAGGCAGGAGGCTTGAGTGCCACTGCCACCAAGTGCCGACACCTCCATGACACCTCCAGAACCCAGGGCAGAGCAGCACCTTTCACCCACTTGGGCTGGAAGGGTCCCAAAGCAAAGAAGGCACGTGATTATTACAGAAGCTTTTAAACCATTTTGAGTTTATAGTGTGAAAACATGGAAAAAAAGTGATTTCTTTTTTAATGAAGACTTGTGCTCAATGCAAGAAGTCTACCTGGACATGGCAGCTTTCAAACATCCATGATTTTAATGACCTATGAGCAGATATGTCAAATTAAGTAGCTACTTCTATACGAAACAGAGCAGGAAGAGTTTGCTGTGCCTCAGCAGTGGGATATTCCTGTGGCAAACCCAGCAACTGAGACATTTTCTAATTGTTTCAAGCCAGATGGGGCTGCATGTTCCAGCCTTCATCCTGCTCTCTCTTCCATGTGTGACTTCCAATTCCAGGAACTTTTGAATTAAGACTGATCTATGTGAGCCATCAGTGAGGAACAAGCCAGATGTCAGAGCCACGGACAGCCTGGTGCAGCTCCAGCTGCACCACTTCCACACAGTGCATGGGGATGCTGTCACACACTAGGGCATACTTTTAGGGACCCCAGAAAACACATTCCAGTTTCATGATTGTAGCCACTGGTCATATGAAGCAGTCATACTTTTTGTTCCTCTGTGTGTCTGACCCTGGAAGTCCACCAGTACTGGGACTGATTCTCCATTTTGGTGCATATTAACTGGGACAAGGGTAAAATCCTGATGACTGGTTGGAAAACTCATTGCTGAAATTCTCTATCTGGCTTATGATAAGTGTCATTTCCCACAATACAGCAGCATTCAAAAAGTTACTTGTGGAATATATTGTAGGTGCTCCGGGATCAAAGCCTTGATGCTTGGAGAGAGCACAGAGGACTAGTAGGAGATAAACCCCCACAGGACTAGCAGAACACCACGGGGCATCATCATGGGCAAGGAGGCTCTGACATCAATATTCAAGATGAAGTGCACATGATGGGGGTCTCTGGTCTGATATGGTCTCTAGAAGTTGTCGTAGAAGGTCATTAACAAAAAAAATAAAAAAGAAAACTGAAAGAGGGGGGAAAAGAGAAGGAAAAGAAAAATGTTTGCTGTGCTTGGTGATAAGATCAGAGCAAAATCACCTCCATGACAAAAATTTCCTTAAGCTGCAGCTGTCTTCAAGCTCCAGGGAAGTCAATAATTTCACATATTGCTTCCACCCAGGCACATTTTTCTGCATGGTTTGAGTCCCCTGCAAGCCCAGATTCCTGGGGCTGTGCAGACACTGGGCACCCCAGCCCCACAGCAGTGCTGAGGGAGAGGGACTGATTCTCAGCCTGGGTCCCCCATTCTCTCCCAAAAAGCCACATCAGCACTTCCAGAGCCCTTTTCAGCAAAGGAAGTATTTCTTTCTTGTGAGGATGCCAGAGCCTATCCTAAGCTGTCCAGACAGGTTGTGGAGTCTCCTTCTTTGACAAGATTCTAAACCTGACTGGATTACATGATCCTTGGCCCCCTGCTCTGAGTGACTCTGCTGGAGCAGGGTTTTGGATAAGAGATCTCCAGAGGTCATTTACAACCCCTACCAGGATGAAAACTCCTCTCTCTTCTAGAAGTTTCTTTTGGACTTTGCCAAATGACCGAAGACCAACTTGTGTTTAAAGGCAAAATTGAAACAGACCCAGCTTAAGGAAGAGGACATGAGGAAGGGGCTTTTGATATGTCTTCAAACAGTCTGGGAAGACATCTGGACATAAACAAGACAGCACTTTACAAGGTGGAGGACTGACATGCAGCAAAAACCCTGAAGCGTGGCTCTGGTATGTCTATTTGACATCTCCCCACCAGCCAGGAGCACCCACTCCCATGTTACATGCACCCAAGGCCCCAGCAATACCTCATGTGTCACATTCCCATGGATGCTCTCCTGAAAAAGCACCCGCCAGTTGCTTCTTCCACCCAAATGAGTAAAATCATGACCCAAAGTACCACCTTTCAGGAGAAGGACAAGCCCAGGTGAGCTGTTTTAGACATGCACATCCATTGCAATGGGAGACCTTCAACCCTCCCTGTTAGGGAGGAGCAGACCCATGAATGGATGAACTGAAAAAGCACAGAGAAAGGGTAAAAGCCATGGTAGAAACTCCCAGCACTGTGTAGAGCTTACAGAGGTTAGGGCAAGATGTTCTGCTGACTCCAGGGAGCCAAGAAGTATGATAGAGGAGGCTCATCCAGATATCGTCTGAAGGACCTTGAGCCTGGAAATCATCCACACAGTGTCTTCATGAGTGGAGACAGAACTCATAGCTGAGTCCCAAAACCATGTGAGACACTTGGATGATCAAGCTTGTTAGGAAAATTTAGACAGTGTTGATTCCCTGACAGGAGCTCTGCTTTTCTGAGAAATCACATCCTTTCAATGATGGTGCCTGTGAGATGTACTGATCAATTTTGGGGCTGACCATCTTCAAAACTGTGGTTTGGGTTTGGTTTCTCAGCAGCAATACATTCATAAGCAATACTGAAGGGCAGGTTTGGACTGTGGTTTCTCAGAAGTGGTAGGGTACAACACAATAGAGGGGAATTTGTACCCTATTAAAAGAAAAAACAGACTAAACCCCAGCTCTCCATCACAAGTCTCAACCCAGGCTGCCCAGAGAGGTGGTGGAGTCCCCATCCCTGGAAGGGTTTAAAAGCCATGGAGATGTGGTGCTGAGGGACATGGTTTAGTGGTGGGATTGGCAGTGTTAGCTTCATGGTTGGACTCAATGATTTTAAAGGTCTTTTACAACTGAAACAATTCTGTGATTCTATGATTCTACTATGATCCACATGCCCTGTCTTGATTTTAAGCATACTAAAATGAAAAGGCTTTTTTTTTTTTTTTCTGACAGAAAAAAAGATAGTTTCCAGTTCAGTGGACACTTCTCAGAGTATCAGTGGCCTGGATTTGTGCCCCAGGAGCTCTTTATGCAATGTGGGGTATGAGGAGGGCTCTCACCACTATGGATGTTTTAGTGTCTGATAAAGACTGTTCACACTGAAGGGATCCCTCTACAATGAGCTTTTTCTGGAGTTCCTCTCTCCTCTACCCAGCTGCCTCATTTTGTGAGGCTTGTGGCAACCTCATTATCTCTGAGAATTGTGGACTGATACCAGATCTGATTGAAATATTATTAGTGGGAGAATACACTTGTAGGAACCCCATTTCCTCAGGAGCCAGGCTAAAAACAAATCAGGAGGAGAAAATGTTTTTCTTTTTCTATTTTTTTTTCCTCAACAGAAGTGTTTTCCAAGCCACTCTCTCGTGCAATGTCTCCCATGAAAGCAGGTTGAGCCTTACTTTGCTTTAGAGCCATGAGGACACCGTGTCCCACTGAGCTGTTCTCTGCCTGGCCAGAGTTGCCTCCGAGGGTCTTTGACCAGACTTGACATTTTTTGGTGGAAAAATGAAAAGGATGACAACCTCCATGGCAAATCTCATGTCCTGCCAGCAAAGTGGGAAGAAGAAAGCCTCAGTGCTTCATCCCTGTGTGTACCAGCATCCCCACTACTCTCCCCAGTGGCTTCTCTGGCTCTACTGCCATCACCCCAAAGGTGGAGCTCTGAGACGACAGGAGAATTTTTAACAATTTTTTAACAAGAGGATTTTTGAGCATTTTGGATAGTGCTGCCATAATTGCCTTATTGTCTGTATCCCTAATGCCTGCCCATAGTGTGCCTGCCCAAAAAGTGGATTTATTACTGTGGTTCAAAGCCCCCTCTGGATTAGCGGCGACTCCTGCTCAGTGGAGGCATTGTGGGCCCCGTCTGTTGCTTGTTACGGAGAAGACAAAGACAAGGTCTAATCTGTGAAATTTGGCCCAAACCACAGGGCGCTGAAGCCCTTGGCTTCCCCGAGTGCCAGTTCAGGAGGAAGAAATGGGAGAGCCCTGAGAAGCGTTGCAGGAGGAGGGACACTGTGAAACGCCAAGAGATTATTTGGCTTTGCCTGATAAAAGGGGGAATTCATTTTCTGCTGGCAAGAAAACATTAAATCTCCAAGAGAATGTGCTGAGGGACATTGTACATGAACATGATCCTTTAGAGAGCTAAATCCAGTTCACAATATCACAGACAAGCTGACAATCTCATTGCAAAACAGTTAACTGTCAATATTTAAAGCCATTATTAGTATTCAGAGTTAACACAGAGACATTTCAACTTCTGCTTCTCATTAGTAAACTAGCTGGAGCCAGACTGGGTGGATACACACTAAATACCACATTTTCTCTTCCCCTTGACATAAATCTGTGGGATTTACAGGACATGCCACCCGTGGTGATGCTCTGCCATTAAACATAGTGTCACCTATCCCTGCAGGATGCTGTCCCCAGAGCCAGCATAAACCTCTCAGCACCACTCAGGTGCACAGATATCAGATCATAACTCTCCTTACTCATGGACAAATAATCAGGGGAGGAGGTTTCCAAAGGAAGGAGCACTGCTTGCTTCGAATTGTTTCCCCGAAGAGAGGAGCCAAAGCAAGCCTACTAGTAAAGCCTGCCCAGATCAGGTCTCTGGGACAGCTTCAAGTCTGGGGTCACTTTTGAGGAGGATTATACCTACACGGGGACAACTGGACCCACCCCAAGAGTCCTCACACATTGCTTTCCCCAGGTAGATATGTTCACTCAGACCAGGTTTTCAAGTGTCCGACTTACTAAAAAAACCCCCAAACTTTACAATTACAAAAAAAGGCTTCTTTAAGCAATAATATCAGAACCATACCTCTAAATACTAAAACATAAGAAAAAGTGAAATCTTTTTACTGCATCAGGGTGACTCAGGCTGCAACAGGCAAACTGAAGTTGAGCTGTTTTGACATTTTGCTGTTTAAAATATTGTCAGAATTAAAGCGTCCACACAAGAAGCTTGATTTTGGTCCTTTTTTTTAATTTCTTCTTTCCAGCAGAAAGCTTCTGTAGCCACATTTTTTACTTCACTTGGAGTCTTTGGAAGAAAGAAGGAAAGTGAGTGAAGGGAGGCAGTTTTGGCAATGATTCTGGAAAGGCATTTAAAGGATGGTTAAATATAAATGTGCACCTAAGGCACATTGGCTGCATGAGACTTCAATTCATACTTAAAACCAAGTGTGATTTCCTGAAGAAGGTCCTTTCTCAATACAGGAATCTTCATCAATGGCTATTGCAACTTAAGGTGGATTTTTTTACAGTTCGAGGCATGCTTAGTGCATAGCATAACGTAAAGTGTTCATGCTTTGGGCTTTAAAATCTGGAAGCCCTACAATGTATGCTATCATCACAGACACAGTGTGACAAGAGGAAATCTGGACACCCCAGGAAATCAAGCCTTTTTCTGTTGTTCTGCCAAAGGGATTTTTCATCATTCTGAGAACCTCCCAAGGAAACAGCTCCCCTGAAAACAGGAAGATACTAATTCCCCAAAAATGCTGGTCCTTTCAGGTACCTTCTCACAAAAGGTCACACTTGAAGAGAGCTAAGCCTGGAGATTTATCCCTCTGTTTACCTTTCTACACATGTGTGTGGGGAAGATCAGCAGCTGGGAATACCTACTACCAAAATTCAGGGGTGGAAAAATATTTACATTTTTGTCATGCCATTTGTCAACCTTCAGTGGGCCAGAGGCATCCTGGCAAGTTCAACCGCATTTGCAGGGCATTTTACATCCTTTCAGGCATGGCCTTAAGAATTGCTTTCAGGTATTTTTTTTCTCTAGTCCCAAACCAGCCAAATTGCAGGTGAAGCAGAGAAATGCACCACTGCCGACACTCGAGAGGACCATGGGCTGCCTTGGCAGATTCGTGCATATAATAGCAGCTTGTCTTGGAAGCTTCAGACAGAGATATAAAACTTCAGGAGAGATAGTTTTGCAATAGCATGTGCCCAGGGGAAATCTCTTCCTAACTGCAGGCAGTTAGTAGCTGGCTTGGAGTGCTTATATCTGTATATATATTAATCCCAGCTAATGTAACTACAGATGTTCTCATTCACAGGCCTATCTAATCCTGTTGGGCCTTTGCCATGGTGTCTCGTAGCATGAGTTCTACGAGTTAATTATGTGTGGTGCAAAGAAGCATTTCATTTTATCGTTGAAAAAGGTTGCCTTTTAAAGGCGTTGAATGTCCCTTTGTTCCTGTATTTTAAGGACCAGTGAAGAGGAGCACCTGTCTGACCTTCTCAGCGCTGTGCATTACTTGGCATCCCTCCATCGTCTCTTGGCAAGGCGTTTCTAATCTTTTCCATCGCCCTCAGATGGGTGCCTCTCGGTGCCTTTCACTCCAGTTTCCCAGCTGAGGATGTACTATTGATTTCTCTAGTGTCATGATGTTACATTCAGTGTTACTCTCTACCCCTTTCATAATACAACCTACTATCTTGTTGCTCTTCTGAGCTCCGTTGCAATCAGCCAGATGTTTCATTGACTCCTAGATTTTTTCCTGGAGTGGTTGCAGTTAATTGGGACCCTTCAGAATGTATGAGCCATCCTGTTCCCTCCTTCCAATTATACGTCCTTCAGCTCACTGGTTTTTGTCTGCTATCCCCTCACCCATTAGGCCCACTTCGGTCTGTCTTGTGAAGATCTATGCGGTCTCCTTACATCTGGACTAGGCAGGCTGAGGGTGGTCACCTAGAAATGCTGTCAGCTTCCTGCTTTCCAGGGTTATTATATAAGAAAAATTACCATTTGTAGGCAGAGGCACTGCTACCTTCATAGCCCATTAAAACCTCACCATAGTCTCCACTTCTTGTTTTCTTCTCCATGGTCAGATTTTTAAGCACAAAATAACTTAATTTTTTCACTAGTAATTCCTGGTCACAGGAATTAAATTCCACAGACACTCATGGAAGATTTTTCTTAAAGTCTTTCTGAAATAACTAACTCATGACAGTTATTTCCCTTCCCCTTGATGCTGGGTGAACCAGCAGATTAAAGACACGCTGCTTTCTTGTATCAGCATCATTCCTGTTTTCTCCTCTCCCAGCTAATTCACTTGCACCATTGTATCCTCCTCCATGGGGTGATTCTCCTAAGCAAGGCATGAGATTACAGAGGATCAATCAGTTTTTATCCCCCTTGTTATCTCCAGTGATGGCTCAGGCACCCTCCTTTCCTGATCAGAGAAGTTTTCTCAACTCTGGTGCCTCATGGTCTCTGCTCTGCTCAGTGCAGGGGACTCCTGATACTGTGCATTGCTTGGGTGATAGATGAACACTTGCACCCAGGGAAGTCTGGGCATGAAAACAAGTCTTGTGAATCCAAAGGTGCCTATCAGAAAGTCAGTGAGGATGCCAAAGCAGGGTGTACACCAATCACGCCCTCTGCTCTGTGACTCTAGTGCAGTCCTTCCTCGGTTTGGGGTTACAACCCAAAGGAATTTGATCTGTACTCGAAAAATCAGAATTAGCCACCAGCAGCCCAGCTGGTGGCTGCCCATGGATGGGCAAAAAGAAGAGCCTGCAACTGCTGGCTGCAAGTGTTTGCACTGGCCAGGGAACTGCAGATTGCCTTTAATTACTCCTAACTGCTCAGTTCTTTCGGGACAGGGACAGCAAACATCTGCAGTCACTGCTCAGACCACCTCCTGCCTCCCCGTGCCAGGAGGGTTGAGTTGATGCTGATTCAGGGATTTTTCTGGAAGATCGAAAAGTCAAAACAGGGTCAAGCATTGAAGGAGCTGGAGGGCTGCTGCCCATGACAGTCATCCTGGACTTGCAGGGTCCTGCACTGCAACAGAGAGTTAGAGACCAGTGGCAGAAAACACATCCCTGCACCCAGAGAGGGTTTACCCTGCGGCAAATTGGAGTGAGCTACCAGACATCAGCCGGGGGTTTCTCCTGTTGAAGTCCTAGACCAAGGGCTGGTGATTCCCAGCTCCTCCACCACTTATCTACTCTGTAAACTTGGGCACCTCATTCATGCCCATGGGGACATGGTTAACACCTGAGCTGCAGAACCCTTGCAGGATCCCAGTCTGGGGAGAGAGGAGACAACCTCAGACAGATATGGCTGTAAAAATAGCTGTAAAAAAAGGCAGCTTCGGCTAAGCTGTGTTGAGGCATTACCTCACGACGGAAGGAAGCAGCAGCATCGCTGTTTATTTATGCGGTGTCCAAAAGCCCGCTCTGGGCTCTGCAGCTCGGCCTCCAAGTGCCTGATTCTGTAAACTTACTCATCAAGAAGGCTTTTTTTTTTTTTCTTTCTCTTTTTCCTCTTTCTTTTTTTTTTTTTTTTTTTTATTTCCCTTCTGTCATCCAAGCAGTCCCACTGAAATCAGTGCAATCCACTCACATGGGGGAGGATTACTCACAGGATGGGGGTTTGCAGGCGAGGCCTGAAACTAGCACGAGCAGCCCCAGAGGGGACGCCTGAAACATGAGGCATGTTCCTCCCCATCCTCCTGCCCTTTGCCTCTTCTTGTGTAACCCTGCCCTGATTTGCTTATTTTTGTATTACCTCCTGCCTCTCTGCTCTTCTTTAACTCTTTTCTGACCTGTTCCTTCTTCAGGCTCTTGCTAAGTGTATTTTTATTTCCTCTCTCCCAGCAATACTGCAGAAATCCCTTGGGGTTCTGCATGCAGGGTTTCCCACCAGAACGTTGCTCTGCTCGCTGCATTTGTCACCAGCCACACTGATTTAATCTTAAAACTTTTCTAGTCAAAACTGGGTTTGATAAAAAAAGCTACTTTTCCACTTCAGGCAGGTTAGAAAGTGGCTGGTTCCCAGAGGCAGCTCAAGGCAGGGAGGGAGAGTAGGACTTTTAATCAAAACCCCCAGATCAGAAGTGTTAGGGAAGGAGGAGAAAAGAAGCAAAAGCTTTATTATTTGTTTGATTTTTTTTTTTTTCTCCCACATGAAAAATCATCAGGTTTTGTCAAGGCTCAGTCTCTTCCACACTGTTAGAGCTGCGAGACAACAGAGGCTTTCTTATGCTCTGGGGTGGGTTGCACAGGAGTGCCCTTTATAGGGAAAAGGGGACATCCCAGTTCAGGAAGGCTCCAGGCACACTCCAGACCCTGCTGGGAGCTACTGCCCAGGAAAGGTCAAACTGGGGGCTGCTGGAGCAGGGAACAGGAGCAGAATGGTGCTGGGGCAGGCTGAAGGAAAGCTCCAGCCAAACACCACAACTTGGACACTCAACACAAACAAGGGCAGGATGTGATCTGCTATCCTCAGGTGAGGGAGATTTAGGGGGTCTCAGAGACAGATGGTGCAAGACAAACCAAGAAGCATTTTAGGGTCCAGCACAAACCCTCATGGGAGTGATATGCTCAGTTTGGGGGGGGGGGGTGTGGGTATGTTTGAAAGCCAAGCCTGTGGAGACACCCACACGGGTCCTGACCCACAGCTCAGCTCACTCTAGGTTTGAGCAGTAGGGCAGGTTTTCCCCAACGCTCTTTCTGTCAGACATCTTCCTGGGGGCAGAGGAGAGCAGGATCAGCACTCCCCAGGGAGGGGTTTGGCTGGCTCTGTCCAAGGATGCTGCACAAGAAAAGGGAAAGCTTTCCTGCCTTTCCCTGCCACCGCTCAGCAGGGGCAGACCACAGTCTGGCACAGTGCTTGCAGCTCTTAGAAATCAGGGCTGTTAACAAATGTACAAGGCCATAATCCTTTTGAGGCACTGATGATAACAAGTCCTGAAGCTTTTTCTTTTTTTGGCTTCTTTTTTTTTTTTTTTTTTTTTTTTTTTTTTAATAAACGGCTGCGCCGCTTATTGTCACGGTGGGAAATTAGGTGTGGGATGATTTCAAGTGGGGTG
>JANIJG010004165.1:0-24876 GCA_024611175.1 Megaceryle torquata | reverse complement strand
GACCGGGGGTGTTCACAAATGTACGAGGCCATACTCCTTTTGGGGCACTGATTATAACGTCTCCTGGAGTTTTTTCTTTTTGTGGCTTTTTTTTTTTTTTTTTTTTTTTTTTTTAACAAACAGCTGCGCCGGTAAGTCCCACTGTGGGAAATGAGATGGTGAATGATTTCAAGTGCGGTATTTACATCCCCTGCCAAACCCTTCACATCTGCCCAGCTCTGCCGTCAAGCCTCCATCCATCTGGCCAGGAACAGCAGGTCCTCCAGCCTGCCTGCGTTCCACAAGGATATTTCCTTCCTGTGCCCGCAATGCCAGCTGCCAGGGATGCTGCTCAGCGGGGAAGGGCTCAAGCAAAAGCACTGAAAGGAGCGTGGCTGGGTTGTGGGTTTTTTTTCTGTAGTGCACGTGAAATGAATTCTCAGCATCTCTGAAAACAATTGCTTCCTGCCTGAGATCTCATGTACTGAAGATGAAATACTCCTTGAGTTTGTACCTCTCCCTTACAGCCCTGCCACTGCTCCAGGGAGCCATGGGGAGTTTGAAGCAGGCTGGGGTGGGGGCAGTGGGTGTTATGGCTCCCAGAGTCCTCTGGTGATGCTGCATTGCCTGCTCCTCTCTTCTTCAAGTCCTGCAAACTGTTGATCATAGCACCGATGGGATGAGGCTGTTGCAGTGTTCACAGGTGGGTATCCTTGAGTGGAGACACCCCAAGCTACCTCCCTAGATCTGTAGAACCCTTGTTGCCCTGGGTGAGAAATCGTGGATGAAGTTTCTTTCCAGCAGTGAGACCAGCTGTGGCTGGGTCACCCCTTCTCTGGTGCTGTCCCCTCGCAATGGCCATGTGCACCCCCTCTTCCAAATGCCACCTCTGTTTCAGGTCAATGCAGTTGCTGGCTGGATGGGACATTTGCCAGAAGGTCCAGTGTCAGCTGTGGAGAAGGTGGATCCATGGCATGGGAGCTGCCGGCAGCCTGTGGCAGTCACCCCACTCCCTGCCACAATGCCACCTGTGCCTGCTCTGCTCTGCCCCTGACCCTCTTGTTGTGTGTTCCCCCCACAGAGTGCGATTGCCATCCCGTGGGCGCTGCTGGCCAAACCTGTAACCAAACCACGGGCCAATGTCCCTGTAAAGACGGTGTCACCGGCATCACATGCAATCGATGCGCCAAAGGCTACCAGCAGAGCCGGTCTCCCATTGCCCCCTGCATAAGTAGGTGGATCACTCATTCTGTGTCTGTAGATTAGAAATACTAACCTTTATGAAGCCACAGGAGCCCCTGCCTGGGTTGGGCAGCTACTAACCCCACCACATACGTGCCAATGGGCAGTGCCTGGGGGATGGAACTGTCTGGGCACCCCGATAGTGTGTTGCCCACAGTAGGACATATGATCCAAAATGCACCCCTAGCTTCCAAGTAGCTTGTCTGCCGTGTTGGGTGGGTTGTGTGAGTGCATCTACAGCCCAGTTTGCCATAATTTGATTTTACTTCTGGGGTACTACCTCAGATCTGGATGTTAAGACAGATCACTACAAACAAATTTTTCTCACTAAAATCAGGCTGTGCTGCACTGGCACAGAGTTCAAATCAGAGGAGCTGATGGTTTGATGAAGTTGCCGTCACAGTAACTCAACTGAGAGTCCCTGGATCGCTAAAGGAGATCTTACACTCACACAACCCATGTGGAAATGTTGGTTGGTTCACTGTTTGCTTCCTTGGGTTTGCTTTTTCATTTGCCTTCCCAAGGCTGCTCTCATTCTTTGCTCTTCAAACAACAGCAGAAAGCACCAGGTACAGCTCCCAAAGTCTCTCTGCTGCAGCAGTTGCTCGGCAAACATCCACATCCCCATTCAATCCCTCGCTGTCAAGGGCTTCAGCTCAGTGCTTCTTTCTGCTGCCTGTTGGTTTTGCTGTTGTTGGATCATTCATTAGCTCCTGCAGCTTGTGTGAAATGACTCCACCTTCCATAAGGAATTGAAACATTATGGGATGGGCTGGGATGGGGGGGCTGCTCTCCTCGAGGATGACTCCCTTCTGCTAAAAGGAGAAAAAGAGGCCCAACAGGAAAAGAAAAATGAAGGTTGAAAGAATCAAGTCTTTGCTGGGAACCCACAGTCAGCTCTCTCACTGTCCCCTTACAACATCTGCCTCTCAGGATGGCCATTGCCATGTTACAGGGTATATACCCTTTCTCCACCTTCTCCTGCTGAAGAAAACATACATTCCAGGGTGGGTTTTGGTCACTTGAGATTCATTCTTCCCCATGTCACAATGGGACAGCAAGAGGTCAAACCAGATGCTTGTTTCCCCAAGATGCCACAGTAGCGGCTCCAATATGCTTTGCAGCAAGTATGCGCAAAGGTTTATCAGTCATCGTTCCCCAGGGCCATGGCAAATGAGAGAGTAGATTGTTCCTTGCATCACCTCCTTTGGGAATCATTGCACTAAATAAAGACAAATACGGAATTTCGACACCATCCAACCAGGCATTCAGAGCCAGGCTGTGCTCACACCAGCTGCCAGACCGGCATGCTCAAGGCTGCCCACTGGTGTGAGTCTGGCAGGGCTGCCCTGCAGTCCAGCACCCATGAGAGCCCCTCACTTCGGTGTCACTGCAAAACTGCCTTTCCAAGGGCCCAAAACTTCTGTTCAAAATGTGTCAAGCAACACTGTCCTGGCTATCAAACCACTGGGCAGTTGTTGGGAGTTTGATCTGCACATACAATGCTAAATTAATTAAAGTGAGGATACGAACAACTCACAATTGTCTCATCCTGGAAAAACCCAAATCAGCACATTTTCAGCCTTGAAAAATGTTAGTCAGCATATCCTACGTGTGTGTGGGATGTAGTTCACATGTCATTTGTACAGGCATAGTGGAGGGTGCTTGCTCTCCATTCCTATCCACACAGTTCTCCTGGGTGGCACTGGGAGGCCACTGGTACACTGAAGCTTGCCAGGGGTTGACCACCTCCTCTTAAAGAGCACAGCTACTCTCTGATTTACCACTGCTTAGATTTTCCTTGTCCCAAAGACTTCAAGTCATGCAAAAATCACGGGGAATGGAAAAGACACCAGTGGGGTCTATCTGCACTGTAGTCCACATCAGCAGGCACCAGCACCCAGCCAGCCACTGACTTTGGGCTGGCTATGCTGTCTGTTCATGTCCTGCTGGGCTATGCACCACGTTCCACAAGGGCTTGTGCCCGTGTTTAACTGCATGAGGGTAAGCAGCTCAAAAAGCCACCCCATTTTAGACTAGATATAAAAAAGAAATTTTTTAAGCTGAGGGTGGTGAGACTCTGGCCCAGGTTGCCCAGAGAGATGGTTGATGCTCCATCCCTGGAACCATTCCAGGTGAGCTTGGTCGGGGTTCTGAGCAACCTGCTCTAGTTGCAAATGTCCCTGCTCCCTTGAAGGGAGAGTTGGATGAGGTGGATCTTGAAAGGTCCCTTCCAACCCAAACTATTCTATGACTCTGCAATAATCCTAATTGGGCTGCACCCCTACAAGATGCTGTCACTGTGATACGGACAGACCTCAGCAAACCCTGCCTCCATGACCAGTCAGGTTCCTGAGAGTAAAAGCAGAATTTGGCAGATGCCAATCTGCAACTTATGCTTAAATTCCCCTTTCAAAATGGATTTCTAGGGTGTTACCCCGCAGGGATTTCCAGGGATGCACAGAAATTGCAGCATTATGCCCTAAATGTGCAAAAGATGTCAGTGATGAGAGCTGCATATGTACACTGGGGAAAGGAGATCAGCTTGCCAAAGCTGGGACCATGTAACACATTCCATCTGCAATCCATGCTTTTTAACATCAACAAACACGGTCAGGCTTGGGCATAAAGATCTAGAGGATTATGTGGCTTCAGCCATGCAAAGCCAGCCCCAAATAAAAACCAGGTACCACTGCACTGGTACCAGTTACATTTGTGTTTCCTTTATAATGTGTGAGCCAACACTTGCACCCCAGCGGACAGATGCAAGATTTTACCTGCATCCCACCTCACACGAGAGCAGTGGTAGCACTGCCTCAGACAGGGGTGGAAACAGCAGCTGGAAGGGACAACCCAGGCACAGGGAGAGACAGCCACACTCCCATTCCCTGCTGGGGCTGGCGCTGAGCACCACACAGCAGACACACCACCTGACCTGGCTTAGGGACTCTCTGAGCACCACAAGAGCATCCCTCACCTTGCGGTGCAAACTGGGGCCTAGCAACTGCAGAAGGTTTTGTCTGGGCAGCACAGCAGTTGTTGGAGAGGGCACTACACTAATTATCCTGCTGGCTCAATTGTCTTTTATTTTTAGCCACAACCCAAAACTTTTGGTTTAAAAAACCCTTTCCTACACTGTCTTGGGAGGCCCAGTTCCTCTGAGGGTATGGTGTGCTGGTTTCTGGGACACTTGCAGGGCTCCTTGATGAAGGACGTAGCTGGGAAACACCCCTTGCTGGTAGATGTGGATGGGAAGGGAAAATGTGGTGTGTGGAGGGGCCAGGATCTTTGGCACCTGGAATAACATCTCCTATTATCTCCTCTCCTTTCCTCTCTGCTTCTTGCTGTCCGGTGCAGAGATCCCCGCCGCTCCCCCCACCACCACCGCCAGCAGCACAGAGGAGCCTGCAGGTACGTTGCCTCTTCTTTTAAAGCATTTTGATGGTAAAAGTCTTCTGAGCCATCGTCCACCTGAGATGAAATTGTATTAAATTATTACATCAATTCCATTGTTTGTACTGGGACAAGTGGTTTCCTTTTATGCCCGAAATGTCTGAGTGTTTGAAGCAAGTGTACAGCCTCCCAAGAGATGGGTGTTTCTAGGAGCACGTGGGAGTGTAGACAACACGCAGGAAGATTTTCCCAGAGGTGCTAAGTCTGTAAGCACACAAGGGTTACCCAATGTGGAACTGACACTCAATGGAAGAGGTAAGTACCCAGGATCGCCACTGGTTGATGATTAAAGTTTAGTGGTTACCTTCTCAAGATGCTGAAAGAACAGTTCCACCAAGTTTTTATGGTGGAGAAGCAAAACTCCTCCAAAATAAAAGAACCCTCATGAGTGTTGCCTGCTGCTGTGCATGAGCATTTTCTTTATATGCCCAGATCTGTGTCTTTCTTGTAATAAGCAATCTTAGCTGCTGACATGACATGTGTAGATTATATTGATGTGTCTCATGTCCAGTTTTGTTGGTCCTGAGATACAGTTGTGGTTGGTGACATTGTTGGAGACATATGTGCTCAGAGGTGTCCTAAGACCAGTGACTGTAAGAGCATCTTAGCTCAGAGTACAAGGTCCTGCAGCTACAAGTCCTGCAGTAAAAGGTCCTGCAGTAGTGTCTGCAGCCTGGGGACAGCAGCACAGCCCCAATGGACTTAGATCACCATATTTATGTAGGCTGCCGTACAGAGGATTGTCCTGACAAAGCTCTGGCACATCATGGTTTGTGTATCCTCCCATTTCCCCCTCTTTGTCCTTGTGCCAAACACAACCCATGCAGTGCCAACCTGGGGCTCAACGCATCTCTTCGTATGCCCCATCTCCACCACCACACACCACCATCCTCCCCTCCCAATTTACACCCCTAGAGGGGCCAATGCCTATGCCCACCATGTCACTGAGGGACTTTCCAGTCCCCAGTTCCCTTGGGCTGGACAGGTCTGAGCATCAGGGATGATGGCAGGAGCTGGATGGTCCCTGGAAAGGGTGACTTACCCCACCCCACTACCTGTAGTTTCCCCGGGTGTTTGAACGGTGCTGTGGCTGTGAAGGACACGAGGTTTAAAGGCTGTTTACTTTCATCTCACTGGTGTAGGAGGGTTCATAAATTAGGAATCTTGTACTAAAAGTGACGGTTGTCGCCTTAAATTGAACTCTGAGCCAAGGCTCATCCCATGTCAGAGTTTTTCATGCAGGTTGTGTGCACTGTTGTATGCTCAGGTGCCCTTCCTGGGATGGGAATCCCAGGGAGTGAAAAGCCAAGGTCTTGGGTCCCTAGTGTCATGGGAAGGTAAAGCCCAGGGTTTTCTGTAGGACTGATTTAAAGGACAGGTTCTGCCACCTGTAAACAAGTAGCAGCAGCTCCGTGTTTCAGTGTCTTTTTGTAGGCTGGTATGAGCAAGAAATGTCTTGCAGCCCCAAGTTTGTGCCTATTTCTTACATGTGCTTCTTAAAGTGTCTCAATTGACCTTCAGGGCTGAAAAGAGCATGAAGGCATGCCAAAATCCTGCCCCAGACAGCATGCTGCCAGCTCCAGTGCTGGTCATCAACCCTTTTGCTGCTTTGCATTATAAATTGGAACCTGGCTCATGCCATCCCCTCCCCTGCTTGAGATCAGGGCAGGAGTGCATTTCTGAGACAACAATTCATTGCTTTGCACATCGCTGTGATGGGAAGCATCCCTCAGGTCAGTTTTGTATACAGCTTGTCCTATTAAGCTGCCTGCCAGTTGTGGAGCCAGTGGCAAGAGGTGACCCTTGAGCATTGTCCCTGAGTTTGAACTGGCCACGGGGATCTCTCAATGTCTTTTTGCTGCTTTTAGGAGCTCATTGATTTGGGGATGTTCTTATTCATGAGTCCAAAGGGGCCTTTCTGAGGCGATTCTCCATTATTCACAGTCTTTCCTTGACAGTCTCCACGTCCTCTCGCATCTTTCCAGAGCGTGACCATGAGCACAGATGAATGCAGGCAAGGGCTTGAAGGAAGCAACATCCCAGATTGAAAGGAAAGAGCTGCTGAAGCCCCAGCCCTGTTGCCCTCTATTCATCGGTGAGGACAGGTTTGGGGGTGACACATCTCCCACCTGTGTGCTCCATGCAGACACCAGCACAGACAGGGAAACAGCTCCTTTCCATAAACTCCCCACACTGTCCTGGGCAAATGCCAACTGGGGCAGCTGTATTCGGCCATCCCAAATTCCACGTGCCACCTCGATTGGCCACAGCCCTCATCAGAGCCTGCCCTGAGCTGATGTGTTGTGGCAGTGTGACACACAGCAGCCCTGGCCTGCTAGTCATGGCCACCAGCTTGGCATCAGGCACTGGACTGGATCGTCTGGGTCTGATGCCCCTGTGGCCCCTCGGCTGGCCAGTGAGCAGGACCTGGGTTAGCAAGGTAAAAGCATAGAGCCTGCAGCAATAAGACGCTTGAGCAACACAAGGGGGTGCACAGCCTATTTTATACACACAGTGTGGACACTCTGGTTTAGAACAGGTCCCTCTGTAGCCAGTGGGGAGAGCCAGGTGTTCCCTGCCACCCAGCTATCCCCCTGGGTAAGTGCCAACAGGGATGGCTGTAGGGATCAGAGGTGTGTAGGTCAGGACGTGTCCCTCACCTTTGACCAAGGCTTTGGATAGATGTCTGCAACACTTTCCAGCCTTGTTACAAATGGACCATCTCACCCTGGTGCTGCTGGCAAGGTTGGAGCCTCCAGTTGCGAGCTCCCACAGACTCTGGCAGTGAACAGTTCTGTTGGGAAAGAAGCAAGTCCCATAACTCTACATCCTTGTCATGTAGGGAAGGGTTATTTAAGGGTCTGCCCAAGCCCAATTGAGTTTGCATAAAACCAGTAATTGAGAACATCTCAGCAGGGTTAGAGACCGCCCTTCAGCAAAGGAATCCCTTGCTGGAGGCTGGGAGAGGGTTATCCGTGAGCTGGGAGCAAGCCGGGTGTCCTGACAGCCTGTGAGCCATGAGAAATGACTCAACAACATCTCTCAGATCCCTGTGTTGCTGGAGGGCTGGATCTCCCTGCTCCCTGCCCAGAGGGGAGACCAGGGACCAATCCATCTCACCAGGAGCTGCTCACGCCACCTCCCCATGAAAGCCCAGCGGAGGCTGAGCCAAGCTGAGCAATCTGATGGGCCCAGCATCCAATCATAATTCTTCTTGAAGTGATTTTTATTGGACTTTTTAAGCACTGATTTGTCCAGGGAGTTTGAAGCCTCCATATTTTATCCCTTCCTCTCAGTGAGAAGAGTCAGGAGGTCCTGGGTCTTGGCATCACTCAGCCCCCACCACCACCCTGGAGCACCCTGCTGAAATTCATGGTGGTGTTTTCTTGATGAATCCTTAAAACAATGTGTCTGTGAGGCAGGGCTCCTGCAGTATGGGAACAAAAGGGTTGTAGAGATGGAGAAATAAATTAGTGGGAGACTTTGGGTTCAGACAGTTCTGGGGGAGCTGCTGCTTTATTTCTTTTGCTTGTAGCTACACAGGACAGAAAGCACCTTCCCGGCCGAAAGCTGAGTTAGCAACACCTCTGCTTTGCTATGAGAGGTATGTTTCAAAAGAGCATGGGCTAAAGCTGGCCATGGTACAAAGGGTACAACAGTGTTGACTTTGGTGTGAGGGGTCCTACCTGGCTCTGCTTAGCTATCAGAGACTCAAATCAATTGAGGGAAACACTCCAAAACTGAATTGTTTAGATGAAATGCATTGATGCTCTCCTGGGAGAGTAGAGGATGGGGAGGGGGTGCTTCTTTTTCTTGCGGCCAGGCAAGGAAAGTTTTTCCTCACCCCTCCCTCTTTCCTGGCCCAATTAAAGAAGGCAAAGGGGGCAAAAGGAAAAGGAAAAAAAAAAAAAAAAAAAAAAAAAAAAAAAAAAAGCAGTGGAAGGGAAAAGGTTTAGAAACCTGACAGTCAGTTGTTGTCTTATCTGAATCAAATCCAGATTGTCTTGGAAATGATTATCTTAGGTGGATGATTTCAGCTAGTTGGCTTAAATAAAAACAGGTGCTTGGATTGATGCAACTTTGGATGGTTTTCCCCTGGAAGTCGGCCTCTGCAGTTTCAAAACCAGATCTGGATTCTTCAAAAGTCATTTGTGCTCAAGGTGTTGCCTGGGCCATTTTGTTCCTGTCTGGTAAGGAAAAGGCTGGATGCAAGTTCAGAAAAGGGAAAATCCCTACTCTCAGCAATCAGGTAGGGGACCCCCAAAGCAGGTTACAGCTTTCCTAGGTTACAGAGGTCCCAGCGCAGAGGTGGATGTGTGCTGTGGTTAGCAAGGATCATCAACACCTCCTGGAAGCAGCTTGGAGAAGGAAGGTGGGCAGTTGGGTCTCTGCTCTGAAACAACCTGGAATAGCCTTAAATTAAAATAAAATATTAAAAAAACCCAAAACAAGTAAACAAAAACCAACCAAACAACAAAAAACACGAACAAACAAACAAAAAAACCTCACACCAACCAGAAAACCCCAAATCCCATGGGCTGTCTGAGCCTTTCAAGACTGTTCCTGCTTCTGTGTCTCAGTAAAAACACATGCAAAGGTTATGGCCTCAGTTAGGGAAAACAGAAACTTGCTAGGAAATAGTAGAAAACATTCACTTGAATATGTTCATTCCCCAAGAGGAGAACTCTCCATCCGCCTTGCATGGCTGAGCCCCCACCACTGTGCCACACAATCGTCAGGAGCATCTGGGACAAGCGGCTGCCCCCATGCCACCCCCGCTTCCCTGCACACCATGTGTGTACCTGCACATTCAAATCCCACGGAAGCCTCTCCCTGCAGCCTCTGTGGTGTTCTCTGGGCCCCTCACTGCCCTGTGCACATCACAGATTTGGGAGCCCCTCCCAGTGCCTTCCCATTATGTCCTGTGGCGGAGCTGGTGGCTACACATCCTTCACAGGCTGCAGATGGCTTTTCATTACTTACAGGCTTGGGCTTTGAGGTGAAATTTCCAAATTTTAGCCATAATCCTCCATCAAGAGCCAGGAATGGGGAAAATTTGCCTCTATGAGGAGTTGGTCTTCCTGTTTTGGCATCATTTGCTGGTAGTCAGAATAGTCCCGCCTTAAAAAGGGGTTGGTTTTCTTCTGTCTGAAGCTAGAAAGTTTTAATTTTTGCCTGCCCATGCCTAGATGAATTGAGATGATGCAAGTCCACTCTTGGAGAGTCCCCTGCTCCCAGGTGTACACCATCACCCCTGGGACAGCCACTTAGATGAGCAGCAGGAATGGGGCTTGTCCATCCCACAGCAGAAGGGCAAAATGCAAATTTTAGAGCATGGCCACAGGTCACAGACATATTCAGATGGACATGGAGGAGAAGTGGTCCCTCAGGTCTGCTGCCACCAGCACTTGAATCACCCCAGCAAAGCCCCCCCAGGTGCTGTTAGAAGATGACTTAAATCACTTGCTCCCACCACAAGCACAGGGGCTGTGCTTAAAATGCTGCATCTTGGGAAGCCACTTCCTTATTTCCAGCCTCCTGACCAGCTTGTACAACATGGGAATGTGGTCTTTTTGGCTCAACAGCTCCACTTCCAAGCAGAGGCTGTGGATTACTGTCCTCTCTGCTCATGGTCACATAAACACTGTGATCATCACTGCAGCAACAGCTTCAAGGGAAAAGTGACATTAGGAAAGGATTAAATGTACCGTAGCTCCTTTTAATGAGCTGCAGAAGCTGGAAACAAGAAGTCAACATCATGTAAGCTGCCAGCTTCCTCCACAACATCTGTGAGAGGTGCGAGGCTTGCTTGGAAAATGACAGCATGGGGATGGGCCACTAGCATTGCGCAGCACCTCCAGTCGGGATGGGACATGGGGCCAAACTGCTGCTCACCAGACCATTCCCAAACGCTTATCTAAACTGCTGGACCAGTTCTATCACTGGGTGAAGTCAGTGGCAAATCTCTCCCTGGTGTTGTACCCACAGGGGCAAACACATTAGGTGGTATCAGCTTGGCCAGAGAGGACCTGGCTCATCATCCTGTGCTTGGGCACAGCTCTTGAGTGGGCTCTCAGAGGAAGCAAGTCCCAAACCACGCTGAAGTTCACATCTTCCCTCCTTCCCAGAGCACTGAGCAAGTAGGAAGGGAATAGGGGAAGTCTGCACCCAGGCTGCATGGTCATTGTGTTTGGATGGTAGCACTTGCCCAGGACATTTCACCAACATAGGCTCAGAGGCTGTGTCAGAGGGGCTAGGGTGATGTCCCTTCAAACTCCATCTGCCCTTGCCTCCCATGGCCTTGGCCCCCCATGGGGTGATGGTTGGGTTGAAGCCTCTCCCTGCACTGTGGTTTTGTCTCAGAGGTGGCCCCAAACCAACCCTGACAATATGCATTGAACATTGCAACCCTCCCAAATCTCAGACAGGCAGCCCCAAGCACAGTTACGCCAGCAGGTCCAGGTCACTACTCAGGCTGAGCTAGTGGGTTATGAGCATCAGCTGATGGGCACGGTGCAGCCACCCAGCCTCTTCCAGCTTCCTGCCACACCCTGGGGTGCCTGGCCCAGCCAGAGACTGTGCTCCCCAGGGAGCTGCTGCCAGAGGCACCGTGCCTGGTGGAGGGAGTAGTGGTCTCCACTGAGCAGAGGGAGGCAGAGCAGGCTCCTGGAGGAAGCTGATCCTTGGGGACATTTCCTTCAATTCAGGCAAACTGAAAAAAAATAGACCAAAAAACCCTAACTTACATAGCACCTTTCAAATTTAACGTGAAAGGGACTATCTAAAGACACTGTATTGACATTTTGTATTGAGAAGGAAAAACCTGAGGAGGAAGTGTCTGATTTCAAACTAGATTTGTCTCCAGATCAACAAAGGAAATCACAAAATCTTAACTGCAGAACTGGAAGCAGAGTACCTGCTGGCTTTAGTTTTTCTTCAGATTTAAAGTAGCAACATGTCTCGGTCATCACCCAGCACCAATATTCAATGAAAAGAAGTGTGTGTATGTGTGTTTGTGTGCTCATGTTAGTGCTTGCACATCTGGAGGGGATCAGTAGTGCAAGGGACACACTGGAGCCGAACATGGGGTTCAGCAGCACTCTGCTCCTGCCCGGAGGTCTCCTGGCTGCCAGCCAGGATGGGGAGCAGCTGCCAGGCAGGGGGCACAGCCTGTGTCTGATCTTTCTGGGTGAGGATGCTCCCAGAGCTGGGGATAGGGTATGGTCAGGGGGGAAAATTAGCACTGGTAGAGAGAAAAATCACAGCTCTTCATTCCAAGGGAGCACTAACAGTGAATGTGAGTGCTGCAGAGAGCTGAGAGCATCCCATAGTCTGGGAGTAAAGGTCTACACAACTGCCTGTGGTACAATCAGGAGGGTAAATTCTCAAATATTTAAGTCACCCTGGTGTAAAATTGTGCTCAGTCTGGTGGTCTCCAGCTTTGTACCCATCCAAATGAGTAATTAATTCAGCCCTGCACGGGTATTCTCTCCCTTGTCGCAGGCTGTAAGTGAGGTGATGGATTGGCTGTGTGATTGATTGACTGATTGATCGGCCACAGCATCCAGATCTTGCTTGAAAAGAGGTTTCTCATGGTGATCTGCAGTGAATGGCTGTGAGCACAATAGGGGTAAGGGGCTTCCAGTGAGGAAGCTTCTGGTTACTTCAAAATATTTCAGAAAGCCTGTGGGAAAAAAAAAAAAAAAAGCACAAAACAAACCACCACAAAACTTCTGATGAAATGCAGATAAGCTTCATGCACAACTGCGTCATGCTCTTACAGTCCTATCACAGGGCTTCTCCATATCCCTTCATTCCTCTATCCCTCCATCCCTAAATACTTTCATCCCTCCATTCTTCCATCCCCACATCTCTGATTCCCTCCATCCCTTCACCCCTCCATCCCTTCATCCCTGCATCCCTCCATTCCCAACTCAGGGGCGCTGTCATCTCAGGGACTCCTTCTGACACCAGCAGGACCTGGGTCCCCACAAGCCCTGAGCACCATAGCCAAATCATGAGCTTCAGAGCAAGGACTTGTAATCCCAGCCTCACTGTCAAACCCATCTGAAAAACCACTGATTATTTTGAAGTGAAATGAACTGATTCTCTCCCCATCCAGGGACATTTCCAGATGCTGTTTCCCCTTTGGCAAAACAAAGCACTTGTCCCCGGCCCCATCTCTCCGTTGCTGTGTTTCCCCTGGAGCGGAAAGTCTGATTTGCCCCAGCTCTGGTTCCATACTGCCCCCGCGCAGCACCCTCTTGGCAGGGGAGCTGCTGTCAGGCCAGGAATTTATAGGGTGGCCAATGCTCCTGAAGACAGATGGTTTCCTATTAACATACTTAATCATGTTGACTGCAGCTCTCGGCAGTGCTGTGTCCCTGGCAGTGCTGGGAGCAGCAGAACAACCCTGGAGTTCATCAGATGGGGACACACTGGCAGTGGGGAATTGCTGGGTGGGGAAGAAGCGCTGTCAGGGCCAGTGCCCCACATCCCCCATGTCCCACAGGGCTCAGCGCTGGGTTTTCTCCTGCAAGGAGAGGGTAAGAAATGTGCTTCCAGCCCTGGCTGCTCACAGGAGAGGGGCAAAGAGGGTGCAGAGGCAGAGGTGGGTGAGCCATATAGCTCCTGTGTTTGTGCCATGTTTTTCAATGTTAGTGTCTGGCACAGCTGGGCTGTCCCCACTGTGTCACTGTCAGCTGTAGCCTCCCTAAGCATTCCCTTTATATCTGGGAAAAAATGAGATGAGGGTGAGGCCATGTCTGCTGTGGGCACCCATGACCCAAAATAACAAAAAATGCTCTGGCCCATTCCCTCCCATCCCAAGAGTGTCAGCTAAAGAACCTGGGAGCAAACTCACCCTGACCCGCAGCGGGGACCAGGTGTTGCCTGGGGGTGGGTTCCCCTCCAAATGCAGCACTGGGGTCCCAGGGCCAATCCAAACAGGCAGGGCTATGTGTGTGCCCCAGCAGCACCCGAATCACCCCAGAGCCCGCTGCTGGGAGGCTGCTTCGGGCTACAGATTGAAATAGGATGGCCAAGCTGGAGATGGCTCAGTGCCAGCTGTCCCCCTGAGCTATTCTGGATGCTGTGGAGGTGGGAAGGGGGCTGTGGGCTCCTACGAAGCACCAGCCACCACTTTCCACCCGCTCCAGGCGAGAGGCTTTAATCTAATTACATGCTTTATTTGTGCCAATTTGTTTTTCAATCAATCTTGTTCAGTCAGAAGAAAGGAGGCTACTGTGGGCTCAGTTGCACCTTCTTGTTCCAAGGGAGAGGTTAATGGCAGTTATCCCTGCTGGAGATCCCTGCAAGTCTGTGGACCTGGCTCTCCTTTTGCAGGGGGCTGTCTGGCCCTATGCTCGGGCACCATAATTGCCCCAGCACCATGCAAGAAATCCCCAGCTGAGGCACAGAGCAGTCTGGCCACTGCCTGAGGATGTCTTTGAAACACACTGTCTTGTGGGGATCCTTTGCAGCCAGCAACCTGCCGGTACCAGGCTCAGGTCATGGTGTGCAATGTGGGCAGGGCTGCAGGCAGGGCTTGAGATGCTCCTGTCTGATGGTGGTAGGTTGTACTGGTGCTGTCCTGCAGGAAAGGTCTTGTGTATCGTCAGGCATTTCAACAGGATCCCAGGGAAATGTCAGGGTCTACAGAGCACACACACACAAAAAAAAAAAGCAAACAAAAACCCAACAATATTTCCCCACACTTTTCCTGATCAGATTGGGCTGAGGAAGTCACTGCTGCAGAGGCTGTGCTGGGTATGGGGCAGGGCTGGCCCCGGTGTTCCATGCACACATTTGCTTGTGCGAAGTGCTCCTGAGCCTCATTTGGAGATGAGAAAATGTTCCAGTGCAAGTGCCTCTGCTTTTGCACATAGAGCAGACTGGTCACAGACCCTCTCTGAGGCTGCCTCAGGAGCTGATGGGGCTGGGTGTCAGCTGATGGGACAAATCCCTGGGAGCTCCTTTTCCCAGGACACCTTGTGGGGACCACTGCTACAAGACCAACTATCCTGGGCCAGCTTAGGAGGTGACCAAGGACAAGAGTCACACGGCCACATGGTAAGATGCAACCCCTGCCAGAGGCTTCCTTTGCACTGGGACTTTGTACAGATCCTCTGGGAGCAGACCCAGGCCCTTGGGATCCCCATCCACAGGCTGAGAAAGGTACTATTTCAAGCCTGGGGACCATTTTTCAGATCACACCACATGCATGACTTGAGCAGCACAGTCCCAGTTCATCCCAAGGCTTCTCTCCCCAGCTCCTGGACATGCTGGAGAGATGGCCAAGGTCACTCAGCCAAGGGCACTGACTGTCTCACAGCTGGTGCCAAAATTAAGAGCACTAATTTGCACGTTATATTTGCAAAGGGCATCATGCATGATGGCTGGATCATGGCCAGACCAGGGGAAGAAGAGCTGATAGAGTCATAACAGACTTTCCTCCGCATGCACTCTGCAAGGTACGTTGCAGCCCCTGCTGCTCGTCCCACAGAAAGAAGCCCATCTATGCTCCTTGTGCAAGGAAAGGGCTGTTCCAAAGCATCCCCTCCCTCAGGACACATGGGCAGCAAAGGTCAAGAGCCTGAAGCTTGGAGCAAGCATGTTTGGCCAGTAGAGCTGTCACTCTCCAAAATTACTCTAACAGTCATTCACTGAGACTGAGGACATGTTAAAATAATTATTTGGGATGGAAGCAAAGGGCAGCATCAGTGCTGCAGGAAGCAGAACAGGATTTCATGGTCACCTGGAGAAATTTCCAGAAGTCCAAGAGCCAAAGTTATCTCTGCTATAACTGCTGTAGGCCAACCATAGCATGATGTCATCATCTCTTGTCCTGGTGTTGAGCAGCGGTGAATTGCACTTTATCCCATGTCGCCTGGGAGTGTGACTTCCAGCTTGCTTTGGGATGTTTTGAGGTGGCTCTCAGAAACGTTTTCATGCCCAGTTTGGACACATCAGGCACCCAGCTAAGCCCACAGTCAACCATGGAGCAGAGAGACGACGGTCCTGCCCCTGTCCTCCCCAAAGACTGGCTCCCCTCACACACACCCCTTCTGCTCCATGTGCTTTTATTCTGTGCTCCCAACCACAAGCTGAAGATGTCAAGTTGTTTCCTGTAAAGGGGTTAGAGATTAATTTCTACAGTCTGAACAGCTTGGTGGAACACTCAGTCCCATGGGGAAGGGACAGCAAGAAGATCTGCAGACCCATGGAGCTGTAGGCTGCTGCACCCATTTGTCCTGTACATCCCCCAGGACTACAGGCCATAGCAGATCTTTGGAACTCCTGGAATAGCTTCTCTGATTGTTGGATGGGCTCAGGGAACGTCTTGATGCAGACAGCACCCACATCAGGGCTTTGGTTGAAGGCACTGCTGTCTCAGCTGAGAGGTCTGAGAACGGACCAGACAAGAGCTGGGTTTCCCTGACTTTTGGTGCAGGGAGGGCTCGCTTGGGTCTGTCTTCAGCGTCACTGTGATACCAGAACTCACAAAAATGCAGCAGTGAGACATTCACCTTCCTCACTGTGCACTCCCACGTGGGTTTTGCAGCACCGATCTGAAAGTCACATCCCTCAGGTGGGGACAGAGCTCCCCTACAACTTCAGGAGCAGTTAGAAAGCCAGAAGAAGCAGCAGCAATGCAAGTGCTGTAGCGCAGGTTTGGTGATACCTGCGGAGCAGAAGTTTAGCTGCACTGCCCTGGAGCCAGTATTTCCAAGCACAGGTTTGCCCAGAACTGGTGAGGACCTGGATGCTGATGTGCTCCACCCACATCACCACCACTCATTCCCACAGCCCCATCACACCAGCTCCATGCAGGGATGCCACAGCATGTGAGCAGCACCTGAGGGAGGATTTCTGACCAATAATCCTGGGAAGAAAGAGAAAAGGGAAAGGAGGTGAAAACTGTTCACCATTATCATCTCCTTGCATGAGAGAAAATCAAAACAGCCCCACTGGTCTGAACTGGACACCTCTGGGAGTATCTGGAACTCCCAGTGGGACCACCCCACCACCACCACCCCCATTTTCTCAGTCCTGCTCTCTCCAGTGAGAGGATTCTCCTCCAGGTTTAGGATTTGGTATTTGGACCTGTACCTTCATTTTGTGGCTCAGTCTCATTGCACATCCCAGCCAGGGCAAACAGGAGATGGGAACACCCTGGCCCCCACCCACAGAACCCCAGTAAGCAGCGCAGCCCCTCAGGAGCATGCAGAGAGCGCCCTTCACCCCCTGAAATTCTGGGGCTGCACTGCCAAGGCTGAGTCTCCCCTTCTAAGCCATGACACCTCTGCTTTGGATCTCAGCCCACAAAGGTATTTAGGGCCTTACCTGGGGGAAATCAATGGGAACTTAGCTGCATAAATTGGGATTAGAAGACTGCATCCCCTTGGGGATCTCAGCCTTATATCTGCATTTTGAGTTAGGTACCCAGGCCAAGAAATGTGGCTTTAATCGTTCTATCATGTCAGAATCAAGGGGCCTTTAATTTCCGTTACCGACATGTGGCTTTCACAGCGGCTTAAAGCTCATTTTGGAACTGCAAGCACAGCAAGATGCAGTCTCAAGCAGCATCTTCTCGGGACTGCTGCTCAGCACCCTAAGCTCCTGTGCCAGCACCTCTATCCTGCCCAAGCCCAAAAGCATCAGCATTCCGGCAGGAGTACCTTAGCAAAGTGTGAGGTGAACAGGGCTCCAGCCTCCCACAGCCTTTGCTCTCATGCTACTAGAACCAGTCCTGCATAAACAACCCTCTCAAAAAGGAAGAAATTAGGAAAAAAAAATTAAAATGCAACTTAAAAAAAAAATATCATTGAGCAAAACAAAGAAGGTGTTTAGCTGTGAAAACTCTTTACTCGGCCAGAGAATTAGTTATATCAAGGGGATGGGCTGAGCTGCAAAGCTGCTGAATGCTCCGCTGACACATTTTACTAAGCTGTGACGGACACAAACCAGCCGCACGCCACCTGCCCCCAGCCCTCTGCAAACAAGTAGCTCCAGCCGCCTCTTTCCAGATCCCCTCCCGCTCTGTTTATCTGGGAAACGCAGAAAGTTTGTGCTTTCCCGCAGGGAAGTGGCCGGCAGCCCCGAGCCTGGGGGAACCCAACAGGGAGGTGTGGGATGACCCTGCTGCGTTCGGATGCGGTGATTTAAAAACAGTACTAGTGTCTGGTTGTGCTTTGGGTTTTCATCTCTGGAATGGGGATTTGCACTGAAATGTTTATGCAGCTGAGCAAACTCAGGGAGGAAAACGCTGCTAGTAGGGGGAGGAGGGTCTTCAGATACCACTGCTCAATTTTTCCCGCACTGTTGTGGTGTAGCCAGTCTGGTCTGAGTCCTTCACAAGGGGGACAACCAGGCCAAATGCAGTCTGGGAGGGACTTGGAGAGGTTTCAGGGTCTGTGGAGGGCAGGCAAGCCCTGCCTGGGGCCAGGCAGGCTGAGAAGCAGGGCAGGACAGCACAAGGATGAGGACCAACCCTTGTTCTGCACCCGCATGTGAAGAGCACATCTGCATACAAAAAGGTGGGCCAGAGAGCTGGGGCTGACCCCATCCTGTGGCATCCAAGTGGTATCCACCACGTCATGCCTGTAGGACCTGGACAGACAGGACCTGGACACTTACCACTCCATGCTTCAGATACCCAATGGGGTGTTATTTCTTCAGGCAGCCTCCTTTTATTCTCAGCCTGGCTTTTTTGTTGGATTCTATCACCTTCCAAGGGTAAGTAACCCTAGGCTGATTCTCTGCAGCCTCATGGAGGTGGGCAAGAGGGATCTGCAGGACAGGGAGCCTCTCCTGCAGCTGAGATAAACAACACACTCCTCAGCATGCTGTAGGTTTGTTACAGAAGAATTTGGGACAACTTCTGTAAGAGTCTCACATCACACACGTATCTCCTGCACACATGCAGGAGTCACTGAAACAGCATTTAGAGTATTCCAGGCTCCAAATCCACCACCTCCTCCCAATTCAGCCTGTGCCCCATCCTCTCATCCCCTCCCCAGGCTTTGAGTTTGCCTCTGCTATCACCTTCCATCAGGGGACCCACAGCTCAGCAGAACATCCCCTGAAGTCTAAACTGCCAAAATGTCACTTGATGGATGAGAGCAGGGTCTTCTCTGGGCATCAGGCAGCACTGAAATTATCGCCTGTAGCATCCCCTCCATGCACCGTCCCTAAGCAAGCAGCGATCTTGCAGCATCACCCCATGTACATTCCAGCACTTCCCAGCAAACACAGACTCAGATGCTTTGCTCTGAGAAATTTCATTTGCCCTCCCAAAGAGGCCCCGGAGGACCTCCAAGTCACCCAGGAGGCAAGAGATCTCTGCGCGTAGGAGACAAAGGAAATGAACTGGGGCAAATCCCCCACCCATGTAAATCAGCCCTGGCATCTGGAGATTTACGCTGATGTACACCAGCTGGCTCTGGCCACATCCAGTTCAATTCAAACCAGCTGAGTCTCTGGCACAGCCTGTGGGGTTGGGAGAAGGAGAAAGAGAAAGGGAAGGCACAGCAAGGGTTGTATTAGTCAGAGCTGGGTCAGATCTGGCTGTAGCTGGGTGTCTTGGGCTGCAAACGTGGTTCCAGATCTGCACCCTGGGAGCAAGTAGAGGCTGTGGGGCTGAGCATCCACCACTGGAGACCACCCCCTCCAACATGGCCTTGTCTTAAAGTTGACTTCATACCACAGCCTCCCAGACCTGCAAAAAGAGCTACCAACAGGAAATGCTGCAGCTGATACAGCTGTGCAGCCACCTCCCAACCCCTTGCCTCAGTTTCCCTTCCCAGACAGCTTAGTGTTGCCTTCTCTAGGAAGGAACTGCTTCTTGTAGTACATAAAAGGAGACTCATGCCCTGCTGAGGCTGTGGCATATGCCACCCTGGTGTGTGACAGCCATGATAAAGGGGACACAGAGAGGGACTCTGCACAACATCTGCCCCAGGGTTTCAGGTCATGGTCCACTGAAGTGTGGGTCATTGCACAGTCAAGTGTCCTTCTGGTCTGTCACTGCCGGTGTGGCCTGGGACAGGATACAGGCACCCTCCATCCTCTGGCCATGGGGTACCAGCATCATCTCCAGCATCCCACCCTGCTTGCAGAGCCCCACTGTGGCATTTCAGCAGGTTTTCACACCTGGTCTCCATTGGTGGCTGTGGAGGATCAGTGAGTAGCTGGGAGAGGTGGAGATGTCCAAGGCCTCCCACTGAAACCAGATGTTTTCCATTTTCCCCAAAATACAAGGTTCCCATGGTGTTGGAGGCCTCTGTCTAGCACCCATGGGTGCTGAGGAGACATGGGATGTGCATGACCGGCATGTCCACAAGCGAGGCCTGATTCTGGGAGCTGGCATGGGGTGGCACATCTCCAGCCACCGTGACATTGCCTGGCTGTGGTGCCACCAGGACATTACCAACAGTGGCTGGAGGGCACCACCTGTCTGATGCCATCCAACCTCATGGTGCCATCCAGCATCCCACATGGGAACAGGGCTACCAGAGCAGCTACCGGAGCAGGGCACAGCATCCCCACAGCCACCCAGGACCGTGGTGGCCCAGATCCAGCATCACCAGCCCCAGAGACACTGCCAGGCTGTGGTGCCAGTGCTCCTGCCTGCCCACAGCACTGGCTGCTGTGCCGCCCGTGCAAAGCCAGTGTGTCTCAGCAGTGGGGGCCCATTAGAAATGAAATGTTCCTACTGGGGTATTTTATTTGCACACTTCAGTAGAGTGGACACCAAAAGGCTTTGCTAATGCTTCATGGACTGCTAATTTCCTCTCTGACCCGCATTGTCGGAGGGTGACCCCGGCCCAAATCTCTTGGCAATGAATGCCAAAGGCTGACACCGGCCCGGGTTAGGGGTGACAATGGGGCCTCTGTGGGCTCCGGGCAGGCTCCAGTTGGGAGCTGGAGAACAGGGGGAATTTGTGTGGCTCTCAAAAGCTCTGGGTGGCACAATAAGGGAGGCCCCCGGGGTCTCCCAGGAAGACAGAGGCAGCCCAGGGAAGGCAGGCTGGGGGAGGCGGGCGGGAGGATGGTTTCCTTTGTGAGACGCTTTCTTTAGAAAGGAAGGTTTTTCTGAATGCCCCCTTAGACGACCCAATCGGGGCCTGGCAGATGGATATCACAGGCACGCTGCTTATTCATGGCAGGCTGCAGCTTTGAGCTGTCCCCCCCTTCCCCCAGTCTTTTATTCATTTTCAGGCTAATTTGTTTTGTTAATGTTTTCTTGCCCTCCCCCTCTCTCCTGTGCAGATTGTGACTCATACTGCAAAGCCTCCAAGGGGAAACTGAAGATCAACATGAAGAAGTACTGTAAGAAAGACTATGGTGAGTAGCCCCTCTCACCGCTGCTTCTCAGGGACCAGCAAAGGGATGCAGAGCAGGAACACCTCCCTCCTGGGGTGTTCCTCAGTCCACCCAGCTCAGGGGCAGGTTTCTGGCTGGTTCCCAGCCACAGCCAGGGCCAGGCAGCCCAGCTCTGCTCCACCACATCTGCCCATGCTGGGGGGTATGTGATTTGAGGGATGGTTTTGCCATGTTTGGAGAGGAAGCCCTGGGTGGTGAAGCTGGGCAGACCAGCGATGCAGTGTGAAAATATGAGTCCATCTGCAGTTGCTGAGATAACCCTGAAATCAGGGTCCACAGTGTCCTCATCCCACAATGTCATCTGGGTTGTGGTGAAACCGTGTCCCTTCTCCTCTTACTGTGCTGTAAGTTGCACTCTGCTGTGGGGACGAGCAGCAGGTTGTTCTCCATCATCCAGATCCTTCCCCCCTGTAACTTCCAGGCAAGTTCAGAGGGCGGTGCAGCCCGAAGACAAACCAGGGAGGCTGTGGGATCTTCATCCTTGATGGTACTCAAGGTCCTGAACATCCTTCCACAGCTCCGTCTTGGAGCGGCAGCTTGGAGCAGGCATGTCCCAAGTTCCCACCCCACCTCTCTGCTCTTGGGATTATATTTAATTGGGTCCCTTCCCAACATGGTCACCAGTGGGTTCATGCAGGAGGTGTCCAGGGTGACCCTGGAAGGGGAGTTTCTTCAGGCCACAAGAAACACCTTGAAGCCCTCCCTGGGGCTCAGCAGCCCCTCTCCACTCTGGCTTGACCATTGCCTTCTGGAGCCAAGCTGCTCCAGCATGGGCAGGTGGGGAGGGAAGGCTCCACTTCGGTCCCTTATGCCTAGAGGATCGCCCTCCTTCACCAGCTGTGCCAGTGCTGTTGGGATGAGCTGAGCCTCAGGAACAGGACCAACCTGGAAAAATCAGGTAGAGCTGGTTCCATACAGGTTTTCTGTGCTGGGAGATATTTAGAAATGCTGCTAAACATACGTAGGGGCTGGAAATTCTCTCATCCCACCCTAGACTGTAGTGAAGGGGAAAAAAGTGTCTGCAGGAGGGACCAAACATGAGCCTTCAGGTGGGGAGCAGGCTATGTCTGAGTGAGCCTGGCTTTGAGCTGAGCCTTCAGATGTGTGAACAGCCGGGGAATTAGGAGGTGCTATGGGACAGGGTTTAGCATCTGCTGGGGCTGCAGTTGCCCTGGTGTCTGCCAGCCCTTCCCCTCCACAGCAGAGGAATACATAAAATATATACATATGACTATGCATGCATATATATGTATCTCTGTGCGTGTGTGTTTATAAATGTATATATATTTTCACCAAACTACCAAGGGAAAGACCTCCCATCCCATCTGTATCAAAGCATCCAGGAGTGGAGATACATTTTCCAACCTTCAAACACACTTGCAGCAGCAGCTCAGAATGTACAGAAAGTATTTGTGAGAGCAGAATGAATTCCCATTTAACCACCCGTACCCAGACAGGGTGCTTCCTGACAGGGCCAGCCAAGGGATGCTCTGCACTGGTTTTGTGCTCTGGCACCTCCCTGTGAGCTCAGGGCAAGAAATAGAGCTTGGAGGCAAAGTTTTTGTTTCCATTCCCATTTATTCTTCTGTTAGCCATGTGGTGAAATGGTTGTGGAGGGCATCCCTTGACAAGGATGAGATGCTAGGTCTGAGGTGCATTTGTGGTCCTTAAACAGAGAGGATGTGCCAAGCTCATAGGAACTGCCGGAGCTTCATTAGACATTGGAGAGGTCCAAAGAAGGTCTTTTTCCCTTAGAGAGAAGGATTTAATCACACGCAAGAAAGTCACTGCTAGAACATGAGGTTATAAAACACAGGAGTGGGTCTGAGCACCAGGATGTTAAGCTGTGGGATTTCTCATGGATGGATTCTCTGTTGGCTAATAAGGTACAAGTGCATATCCTGCACATGGCCCGTGCATCCCTTCCTTTTCCCACCTGGCTTCTCCAGCCTCTCCCAAGGGCTGAGCTAACACTGGAGCATTTGCTCTCTGAAGAGGAGAGAAAGCAGCCACTTGACTGAAGGAAACTTGGACTTGTCATGATCCAAATTGGCTCTGGAACTTTGAAGGGTGGTAGGTAGGATAAAAAGGGATGTTTATCTCCCTTGAATCAGGCTCACAACAAAGCAACGTTATCTTTCCCTGTGGCTCTCCAGAGCTGTGATGATTTGGTGGCAGTGGCCTTTGGGCTTTACTCAATGGGCAGCCCCAGCATGGTTTCGCCTCTTGGCTTGTCCACTCTCACCAGGGAGACGTTTCTTGTGGGTTCTCTTGGTTTTGTTTGAGGATGTAACATGGGCTTCAACAGAGCCTGAGGAGATGAGAGCAGCTCAAGAGCTGTCTCAAGCAGAAACACCCCCAGAGCAGTGAATAGAGGTGCTGGAAAGAGCTTTCCTTCTCTTGCATCACTTCTGCAAAAGCACAAATGAGCCAAAACCGTTTGCTGGGGCTGGTTTTCAGAGAGCGGGCGCAGGCTGCCCCAGCATGGGAACTGGGGTGCTCTCACCTGAGCCCTCCTGGCTCTGGGGGGAGGTCCCCAACCAACCCCACAGCCCCAACCAGCCCTGCAGCGGCAGCAAATTTACTTTTTCCAGGGCAAATCAGCCTGGCAAGGCAGCAGGGGAAGCGATGATGGGGTAGCCCATGCTTTCGGCAGGGCCAGAGAGGGAAGAAAGGGTTGAAAAGGTGCAGAGAGGGATAATAAAGACTTTGGGACTGACACCCCAGCAGGAAGCCAATTAGGAGGCTCTTTTCCTCACCGTTGTGCCAGCATCGCTGGGCTGAATGTCCTAAAAGGCCCTAATTAGCTTGAACAGAGTTACTTCTCCCGCGGGCTCAATCGGGAAGCTATCATCCGCCCCACACTTCTCAATGGGCCTTTTTAGCTCCCCATTTCATTCAGCAATTCAAAGGCGATATTTTCCCTTATTTATTTTTCTTATCTGTTTGTTTTTGTTGGGTTTGCATTTTCTTTGGGGTTTTTTGTTTTCTTTTTATTTTAAGTTGGGCTCTTTCCCTCGAGATGGGTTTTGGTGCAAATATTTGGAGTGAAACAGGGTGTGGGGAGGGCAGGCTGGGAGATTTCAGGAGGGGGGGAAAGGAAAGAACAGAAGCAGAAAAGCTTTCTCTGGGTTTATTTTGGCTGCCTGGTAGAGGGTATGGGTTGCTTGGCTCCCAGAAAAAAGGGGTAGAGGAGGGAGTGTTCACTGGGCTCTGGGGCAGTTAAAATTAGCCTGGGGAAGCAGGGGGGGTGGGATCCTTGCAGAGCCACACTGAGGATGGCCCAAAAGAAGAGGGGATTATTTTACTAGAGCAGGTGATTCTGGTCCAGGTGATGCAGGAGTATCCCTCGCTTGCTTGGGTGCTGCCATTTCAGCAGATTTTGTGGATTTTCTGGCTCTCTGTGTGGTGTGGTTCATCCGAGTGGGATGAGCAACTGTGGTAAAGGAAACTTGGAATTTCTTAACCTCCATTTTCCCCCGACCTGAGCTCCTTGCACTGCAGTGGAGCCTGATCCTGTGCAGATGACACTGGAGGGTTTTGCTGGGTACCAGCACTGTGGTCCCAGCCATTGTCACCACACCCTTCCTGTGTCTCCAGTGCAGGATTAGGGAGGGGATAGGGAAGAGAAGCAGGATTCTCATCTGAAAGGTGAGATCATCTGCTCACTTTGCCCTTTCTTGGAAAAAAATGTTAAAAACTCCTTCCTTTCATGGAGACTTCTCTTAGTCACCCCCTTTGTTGAGAGGAGCTTGGCAGGGGCTGCTGGAAAAAGCAAAATGTGTTTTCAAAAGGCAGCTTGAAAAAAAAGAGGTG
>JANIJG010004164.1:21341-31938 GCA_024611175.1 Megaceryle torquata | reverse complement strand
TGAGTGTGGTGAAACACTGGCCCAGGTTTCCCAGAGAGGTCATAGATGCCCCATCCCTGGAAGCATTCCAGGTCAGGTTGGATGGGGCTCTGAGCAACCTGGTCTAGTGGGACATGTCCCTGCCCATGTCATGAGGGTTGTACTAGATGACCTTAAATGTCCCTTCCAGCCCAAACCATTCAATGATTCTACTACTCTATGAAGTGAGGCTAGTCCAGTGACCTAAGGCAACTCATTCCCTAGGAAAATAAAAGCTTGTAGGAAGTAAGGGTTGTTGTCATTTGCTCAGGAGTTGAGCTACCTTTCCTGATAGTCATACTTTCTCACTAGATCATCACTGATCATCATTCAACACTACTGCAACACCACTGCAAACAGTGATGATTGAGACAGCTCTATCTCAGCACCATAGGCAAAATCAAATGTTGTTATTTTGAATGTCAATGAAGGAAGCCTAGGAAGGGCTGAATAGGGTCTGCCAGGGGAAGAAACAGTGTTGAGAAAAGGCCAACCAGGGACAGAAGGATGAATGACAGAAGGATATATGGTCAGACTTGTCTCTGTTGTTTGGAGGGGTAGGAAATGTGAGTATAGCAAACACTAATGCATGGAGGAGTTAAAAAGGTGGATCTTTGGCCAACCTGTTGAATACTTGCTCAGCAGTGATCACTGTGTCTTTTCATATTTCTGGCACAGAGGAAATAAAGATGTAGGCATTGATGACTCTATGGTGTTTGATCATTCCTGACATCCATCCTAGTCTCCTTCTTTGGACAAGGTAGAGGGCCACAGTTGTGCATGAAGAGAGGAAATCTTGTTCTCAGCAGCAGCAGGGAAGGGGACACCATTTAACTTGTCTCTTCTGAGAACACTGTCCTGCCAGGTACCATCGCACCAGCTGCAGCACACAACGCTGTGTCCTGCTCTGCACTGTCATCTGAGGGCTCAGGGCAGCTGCAGTGCAGCAGGAGGACAGTGCTGGAAATGAGTTATACACCAGCCAGCCTGCTGGGTAACACAAGGTGAGAGTCGGCAGTATGACTCTCTTCTTCAATATATGACTTGACAGGTCTGAGAACCTGGAGTGCTCCCCAGCCACAGACTAAACGGGACCTGTCAGCTGGTCCAAAGTGAAAAATTAGGTAGGTTTGCCTGGATATCCATGAAACAAATGGGGCTTATCAGAAACTCAAAGGTCAGAGCTTGTCACTTACCAAAAAGAGTATCAGGTGGGAGTAACTTGTGAGTGCTACAACAGAAGCTTTGTGATGAGATACAGAAGAAATACTTTGCAGTTTTGCCAACACTGTTTTCCTTGTCTATGCTTGGGACAATCACCCTCATCACCATTTTAAAGGTGGGGGAGAGGGCACCTAAACAGAACATCTTAAGGGATTGGTATGAGTGGGAGCTTTATTACAACAATTTATTAACATTTTCAGCTCTTTTTAACAAATCACTTCTAGAATGTAACTGACTCAAATGAGCTTTAGACTTCTTTTTCTTAGTGTTATTTATTAGAATTTATTCATCCCAAGGCTTTCAGACCTGTCATTTTCTGCCAAGTATACTGAGTGACATAGCAAAATCTCAACAGAAATTCCCTCCATGTGTGTTATTCTTTACCTTAATGAAGATGTTATCAAGCTATGGAGCTGAACACAGTCCACCTACAGTGACCCCATTACCCTTCTTCTTTATGCCTTCCAAGAAAGGAATAGAGGAGCTTTAGGAAGGAGAAAAAGGTGTAAGGGGTAAAAAGTCTTCATGGCACGGGGTTCTTTCTGCTCTCTCATTTCCCTACTCCCTTCCTACCTCCCTTGAGAGGCAACCTCAAAACAGATGAGATGTCCTTGCTCCATTTTCAAAGATTTCTGCTTCACAGTGTCAGGCTGCTCTAAGAAGAGGCAGCAGCTCTTGGACATTCCCATGCTTTTTAGTGAGGATAAGGACACATAGAATAGTGTATAAAGAGGGATGGAGATCACAAGTACCAGCTGGGGAACTTTGGGGACCAAATTACAGGGAGGATGTGACCTGGAAGGACAGACCAGGCATAGATTTTAAGGTGAAGCAAACAGAAAGGGGACAGGGGAATTACTTAGATGGGATAGAGGTCTGAAGGAACCAGGTGGGGTAGGGACAATAGAAGGGAAAGAGAAGAAACTTCATGGGACAAATGTGGTTAAGAGAGAGGGACTTGAAAATATGTAGCCTCAGGAGACCTCATTCTCCATCTTCATATACCCAGATCTTTCCCTTGCCAATCCTATGGCTGGTTCTAGAAGCATATTCATTCCACAAGGTAACGGTCCTGGCAGCATGAAATATTCTTTGTGTTCTACTGTTGTATCCATATGGATAGCATCCCTTGGAAAAAAGGCATAGGGAATAGGATCTCTCTAAAGAAAGTAAATTTGGAACCACAAATGAGAGACATAGGAAGGTGGAGTTCACATCACCCCTGGGTAGCCCAATACTGTCTGTCCAACCTTCTAGAAAACTCTGGATGATTCCTGCTTCAGTGTCCTGAGTACAGCTCTGGGACCAGCAATGTCAGAGGTTGCACCAGTGAGCATATTAGGTGTTTGGTGCTAACCTAGACCAGGACTAACTAGGGGTGACTCAGGGCTATGTTTGCTAGGGTGGTGCAGGCGTCATTAACATTGGTGTTTTAAAACATCTAGCAGGACTGGTCAGATGGACAGTTTGGTGTTTGTTACTTAGATTTTCTTCCAAACTGGAGTAGATCCAGCTTCTAGCAGAAAGCAAAGTTCATCTTTAAAGGTATGGAAGAGGCAGCAACATTTTAACCTTGTAATTAATTACATCATAGATCATAGACTCATAGAATCATTTAAGTTGGAAAAGACCTTTAAGATTATTAAGTCCAACCATTAACCATTAACCTAACACTGCCAAGCCCACCACTAGACCATGTCCCTCAGCACACATCTACATAACTTTTAAATACCTCCAGGGATGGGGACTCCACCACTGCCCTCTGCAGCATGTTCCAGTGTTTAACAACCCTTTCAGTGAGGAAATTTTTCCTCATGTCCAACTTAAACCTCTCCTGGCACAACTTGAGGCTGTTTCCTCTTGTTCTGACACTTGTTCCTTGGGAGGAGACCAACCCCCACCTGGCTCCAGCCTCCTTTCAGAGAGTTCTTGAGAGCAAGAAGGTGTCCCCTGAGCGTCCTTTTCTCCAGGCTAAACTACTCCAGTTCACTCAGCTGCAGCTCACAAGACTTGCTCTCTAGACCCTTCACCAGCTTCGTTGCTCTTCTTTGGACACATTTCAGAACCCCAGTGTCTTGCTTGTAGTGAGGGACCCCTATCCCTTGCAGGGAGGTGATCACCAGTGACCAGTGAAAAAAGTACATTATAAAAATTACATGTAATATGCGGACAAGTTAGCAAATGAGGCCCATTTCTGATTAAATGCATAGCTAGAGAGGGAAGCTTTGCTGTACACTAATAAATAACACATTCCTTACCATATGAGAAAAGTAAGAATTTATAATGCTCACTCACTATTTTTGGAGCATTTAAAAAAAGTCACACCACTTGAAATTGTCCCAAGTCCTGTTTCAGGGATGTGAATGAAGTATTTCATTTTCCTAAAGCAGGAACATGCAGTACTTAACATTTCCAATTGGAGTTTATTTTAGTCTAATTTATTTTCAACAGCTTTCCCCTCATCTTGAGTGCTCTGAGAAGAGATAAAGATAATACATTCCCACTAGAGACAAGGGATAAAACAACATCAGCAAAAAAAAGATGTGTACGTTGACTCAATCCTCTTAGTAAGCTGAGATTTCAGCCAGAGAATTAGGAACAGAAGGGTTGGAGACTCCAGGTGTGCAAGGTGTGTTCTGCTTGGCAGGGGAATGTGATTGGTATATGGTCGGAAATTAATACCTATTTCGGTGTCACCATGTGGCATGGCTTTGACATACAGCAGCTGAAGCTCCTCTCACATATAGAAGGTCCAATAGCTCCAGACAAATCTTTAGTGTTTAGGGCAGCGACTTTTTCATATGTATTTGATTGAAAGGAAGACAATTTAAAATAAATAAAGGAAGTAAAGTTTTCTCTGATTTTTTGGTTTGCTTTGTTTTATTTATTTTAATCACGCAGAGGTGAATAAGAAATTTTCACAAAATATTAACCTGTAAGGAACAGGTTAATCCCACATCCAGATAAACTTTGGCTAAAGCGAATGTTGTTGGATGTTGATCACAGACACAGCTGAGACTTTCCAATAGCTGTTAATGTCACTGATTTTAAGAGACTCTTTGGCTAAGAGATCTGGATTTGATATTTGAATAACACCTCAGTTCTTCTGTGTTTTCTTCTGTCTTTGGCTGTCCGGGTGTGTTACTGTTTTCTTTGCAGCCGTTTTTTCTGCAAATCCTTAAAAAAGAAATAGACAACATCCTTCTTTTGATAATTCTGTTCCTCCTGCAGGACTGCTAGCACACCACAGCTGATTATGATAAATGTTCCTGGTGTAACTAATCTAACTGTTATATCTGCAAATTGTCAGCCTCTATCAGCTTGAAATCTAATGGTTTGGCCTACTTGTAAAATTTTGATACTCCCTTGTCTTGCTTTTTGTTAACTATTCTAGTGTTGTTTGGAGAACCTGGCAGATGTTGGCAGTAAGGTATCCTTCCTGAAATCTTCTCAGGTTTTGCTTCTGACACAAATCTTCACAGTTAATACTTATGCTGGCTGCTATTATTTGTAATTTTTTCTTTCTTTTTTTGAAATGTTTTTCTGTTTGCACTAACTTCTCCTTTCCCATTTGACTGACCTGAGTCTCTTTAGCCTGAAGAAGACTGTGAGGGAATCTGATCAATGCTTATCTAAAGGGTGGGTGGCAAGAAGATGGGGCCAGACTCTTGTCAGTGGTGCCCAGTGACAGGACAAGGGGCAAAGGGCACAAATTGAAGCACAGGAAGTTCCACCTAAACATGAGGAAAAACTTTACTTTGAGGGTGACGGAGTCCTGGAACAGGCCTGGAACAGAGAGGCTGTGGAATCTCCTTCTCTGGAGAGACTCAAAACCCATCTGGAAGCAATCCTGGGCAACCTGCTCTAGATGAACCTGCACAGGGGTTGGACAAGATGATCTCCAGAGGTCCCTTCCAATTCTGCCATTCTGTGATACTGTGACTATGCTCAGTAAAGATGATTATAACAGTTCTGACACAAAACCTCTCTCCATACATTATGCTTTTAAAGACTCATTCTCTGAAAATCCTCTGCTAGGAACGAAGGCAGCTTATTCACAGCACTTGTTGGAGATATTTGAATAGATGCAGAATCTTCTTGTTCTTTAAAGGCTCTGCAAGCGAAGCAAAGAACACGCAATCCAGGGTCAATGGTGGGGTGAGAACTTCTGGGTTGCCTCAACGTGAGTGATAGTTACATACAAGGATTTGCCAAAGCAGTTGGTGCACGTCAAGGTTAAGGACTGTGGAGCAGCTTTTAGAATGAGCTATTTGAGTATATTTCTGCTACTCCTGTGCTGTCGCGGATGCTTCATACTGTATTACACAAAGAAGTCAATGGTAAAACACAACCCAATGAGCTGGCCTTGGCTCAGTTCATTTGAGGTTGATGGTATGTGTGCTAAACACAGAGGTAGCTGAACATCCTCATGTGGACAATCCAGGACTGCATGCTTCCCACCTACATACATGACACTGCTGCCTAAACAAGATCAGTTACCTTCATCCCTCTCTTAAGCGAGGTATATCTTTCATGGACCACAGAGGGAGATAAGGACAGTGGGGCTCCAAAGCTAGGTTTGAAATTAAGGTACATATTTAACCAGTTTTCTTAGCAAAGTGACTCATGATAGAGAATAGGAACACTTAAATCACCACTGTCTAAAACGCATGGTATGGAAATGCATATTGGGATTGCAAAAGTTCCAGCAAGACTTTATACCTCTCAGAAATGGGTGATATTCTCAACAGGAATTTATTGACTTTGTTAGTTCAAGGGCTTGTCTTGGAAGGGACTGGATTTTCTCTAGATTACCTACAGACAAAAATTTTCCTTGGATTCAGTGTTCAACAAGAGGTACATCCTGGATGTCCTGGAAAATGGGGTTTCTGAACATGTCAGAAGTCTGATTCAGGTCAGATACTACAGATCCAACCCCTGTACTTTGTTCCCACTGCTTTCACATTTACTATTGATGTTTAAAAGAAGAGGCTGAGGTGAACTGCCATTGAACAGACCCTGATTACAGTAGATTTCCTGATTTTAAGCAACCACTTTCCCCAAAAAATCTCTCAGGCTGAGTTGGCCTGTGCTTGCTTTAACTCCAGGAGGGATCCCAGTGCCCTCTCCAGGCTACTACTGCCTTACTGCACAGCAAATCATGGGTAGTACTGAGCTATGCCAAGGATTCTTGTCTAGTTTGTCAATCACAAGGACCACCCCACTGCTGTGTTAACAAGGCCTCCCTTTTTCTGCCATGCTGGATCTCTCTTCAAGCCATGCATAGAAAATTAATCATTCCGTCCCCATCTTCCTCTCTCCACCACCTTGGTAACCAGCAACATGTCATTTTGGCCACCAATCATCAACCTAATTTTGGGAAAGAATAAACAATCCTGCAAGGGGCTTAAAGGCTTAAGTGCTCCAAACGCCTCCACTTGGTGCAAGATGTTTGTGTGTCCTTTGTTACTCCCTTCTCCTTTTCTCCTCTCTCTGGTCATCCCCCATCTCTTTCCCACCCAGGCAGCTTGGTCTCTTTTGTACACAACATCCTTCCCCATTCACAAATCCACAAAGACCCGGTGGGGAGGCGGACACAGGAAATGCTGCAAGCGAGTGAAATCCATCCCCTCCCTGTGACACTTGAGCTGCTGGGGAGGGGAAGTATTGGCATTTTTTACATGTGTGGGATGTGTGACTTGTTTTTGTTGTTTTGTTTTTTTTTTCTCTTAAGTCCACATTTCCCTTCATGTTGATTTGAAAGCAACTGACAATGAAACCTGCAGGCAGAGCATTGTCTCCCCACACTTTGCAATCTTTATTTTCATAAGCTTCACTCCTTGCAATGCTGAAAGAGGAAGAGGAAAGATTTCAACCTGTTGTGTCTTCTACAGTCACATGATGCCCCTCTGTCTCCACTGCAGCAGGGCACTTAAGCAGCCCTGCTCGGGTCAAAATTCTTCAGCCTCACCACACAGGACCTGCATGTGCAAACTTGTGCTGGCATTTCATGTACTGATAACTTTCTGCATGACCATGGTGACCATATGAGCACAAGGGGAGCTAACAGGGTTTTTTTGAAGGTGCTAACACTGCATGTGCGATTTTTTTTTAGCTATGTCTCATATCCAAAGAAAGGACTATTGAATCTGTTGACTTACACTACTCTGTCAAGCACAGGCCCAGCAAAAATGATTTAAATGACATCAGGTTAAAGGACATCTCACAGGACTTGAGTTTGCAGCTGATTTATTCACGGCCATGTGCTTCTGCTGGAGCAGGGCTGTTTCATTCTGATTTCAGTACAGAATACTATTGACATGCATGAGAACATGCCAATAGTTCACATCTTGCCTCTGAAAAGATTTGAGGCTTCACAGAACTGCTCATTAGCACTGCAGTTGTACTCTTGAGTTATCCCTGTGTGAGCCATGTACTAATGCCTGGGCTCAACTCTTCTTGCACCAGCAACTGGAGAGAGGAGCTCACACTGGAAACAAGTGTCAGTGGGCAGTGTGGAGGTGAGAGACTGCAACACCTGGGATTACTTCCAGGTAAATTTCTATTTCATGAAGGCTATGCTATGAACTCATTATTTCCTCCTTTCGGGTATGGTTTAGAGAGACCTCCTCTAGGGTGAAGACCAGTGAGAGAGGAAACATATCTGCCATGGGAGATCACAAAAAAACCCCTTCAGGCAACATCCTATGGATCCTACTGAGCTCCAACTGTGTGAAGGATGAGCCTTGGACAAAAATTTTGGCCAGCCATGCCTCCGTAGGAGGTCTGACCAGCAGCCTGCCCTTCTGCAAATGTTAGATCACAGACCTACAAGCTGGCAGCATTTCTCAGGCTGGTAAGAAATCAAAGAGCAAAAGTCTTTCTGTCCATTACAGAACTGTGTTTAACATTAAAAAAAAAAAAAAAAGGCTTACGCTTAATCTCCCAGTACCAGCATCTGCCAGCATCCCAGCATTTCAGGCCTTATATCTCAGTTTGATCTCTTCCGTTGGCTTCATTTTTGCTTTCTTCAAGCCTGCGTTGTCCTGTACGTCTGCCCCCACTCCCTTTCCAGAGACTTGTGATAACCATTGCCTAGGTAACAGCATCTTGCCTAGTGTGTTTTACTGACTGCAATGCATGTGGGGGCGTGTGCTGTGCCTGCATTCCCAGTGGGATAAGAAGCGGAGAGTCAAATACTGTGTGTGGGAGAGAAACTTCTTATGTTGCTTCTGACACCAGTAGAGGCAAGAAGGTCAGCTTGTTGTGTCTCTCTATAGTGCTAGGTAGATGCTTCTGTGGTGGCTAACATAGGATTTATTGACTTCTTGGGGAGCTGGTGAGAGGTCTAGGAAGGCAGTGACATGGTAGACTTTGTGCTGGGTTGGTTGTCCAGGACATCCTTGTTAAATGTGAGTTAGTTATGCATGGCAAAAGGTTTGATTATTCAGAAGCCAGCTGGTGGGGACGTTGATTGGCACTTCACTCGTATGTTGGGCTTCCTCTGGAACAAGCTCTAAATCCATCAGAAAAAGAAATAAACACCACCACCAGATCCATCTATCAACAAAGATCAAGAGAAGGAGGAACAGCAATTCAACGAACTAATCTAAGAAATATTTTTCTGCTCCCTGAAGGGTTAATCCAGACCCAGGGAATGTCAAAAGGTCTGTGTGTCTCATGAAACTTCCTCAATGCATGAATTTAGGGAAGTTTGAATTTATTTCCACTGTCGAGTGGACTGGAAACCAGGTAAAAAACCTGCAAGCAGAAGGTTAGGCATAGCATAGAGGATGGAATAGAAACAGGACCCATAGAGGCTTTAATTATCTTAGTTATAGAAGTGAGCTTTTAATATATTCATGACTTCTTTTTTAAAGGTGCCTGAAGCATTAGAGGTTGAACCAACTTGCAAAGTAAGAGAAGTAGATGAGAAGGTTCAGAATTTAGAACCGGTGGCAGAAAAGACGAAAAATGAGGTTGTATGTGGGGTGATAAAGAGGAATAAATTCAAATGTGTCTATGTAATGTAAAAGAGAATACAGAAAGCAAGTCATGCTGAAAGAGATTTGTGAGCAAAGATGGACAGAAAAGTACCTGTCAATTTGGTCCCACAAATCAGAACTCGCATCAGGAAGCAGGGGAAGGGAAGGACCTTCTTGTTTCCCTGTCACCTCTCCATGGACCTGTTGCTTCCAGGTTTCCTTGGAAAGTCATCAGTCAGTGGGTTCCTGCTGCCAGACCGCTTGTTACATTACTGGAAAAGGTCCCCAGGTCAATGCCCAGCATTGGTGAGTTAATGCAGAGAGAGGGGCACAGAAGAGATGACCACAGTCCCATGCTGAACAGTGTATTTCTGCAGAGCTGGGAGGTTATTCTGCTGGAACAGAGGTGTGAGCTGTGAGAACACTGTGCAGAGAAGCACTTGGCCAGGCAGTGGAAGTAAATCCAACTCTCAAAACCACACTGGTTTTCACCTACATCACAGTTTGGTAACACATCAGTAAAATGCCTGATCTGAGACTCCTTGAAGAAAGTATAACTCTGCGTAGCAAATTGCCTGTTTGGATAAGGAGTTAAACAATGTGAACTATTCTGCTGCCAGCCAGTGTCTTCCCTTTGCTAAAAATAACTTTTCATATCAGAGAAAGCATAGAAAATATTGACATGGGGATACTGGGCTCTAGTGACAGCTCCTGTACAATATAAACCATGGAGTTAGCACAGGAGAGTATGAGCAGCACCCATCCCCTCGACTGGGGAAGATGAAAATGAGGCCTGGAGAGGAAAGGGTTCAAAGCATCATCCAGCAAGACAGACACCCCAACACTTGTGGAAAATATAATCCAGAAAAAAAGTAGACCCAAGTGAAAACTAGCTGACCTCTAGCTACTAAGCCACACTGCCCAGCATGAAGATATTTTGCTTCTCCCTCTGCCATGTGGTTGCCTCATCTTCCCCTGTTCCCTCTTTTGGAAGGGTTACTCTGTATTTTGAGTTTATTTCTGATTATTTTAACTCTGTTTTCTCTGTGCAGAGTTTCCTAGGCAAATACAGTGTGTCAAAGGTGGAGGGAACAATACCAGATACCAAAAAACACCTTTGAAATGATTTTCCAGTACAAGCCAAAATGAAATAACTCAGCATAGTATGCACATCAATCCTGTGGATTACTTCCCAGCTCAGTATTGATTAGAAATGAAAGGAGCAACCCTTGGAAATGAACATAAACCTCCCAACACTTCTGAAAACTTTTGAACTCATCTGTGTTGTTTTCATTCTTTTCTCTTTTCTTTTCTTTTCTTTTCTTTTCTTTTCTTTTCTTTTCTTTTCTTTTCTTTTCTTTTCTTTTCTT
>JANIJG010004164.1:2304-16056 GCA_024611175.1 Megaceryle torquata | reverse complement strand
TTTTATTCAAGTATATTTTTTTGTTAATTGTATATTGATTTGCTTTTTATTCCAGACTAGAGATTAAGAGACAATAGATAGTTTCCTTAAAATACTAACTTCTGTAACTTCTAAATTGTCCAAAGCAAAAGGAAGATCCTGATGGAACATTCTCTGTGCATATATCTGAAGGACAAGTGTAATTTTTTTTTGTCATCTGTAAAATTATTCTAACATATGGCTCACCTGACCTCACTTGTTGATGACAGCAGACTGGTGCATACTTATGCCTAATAATATCATGCTTCAGTGGGTACCAGTGACACCATGACATGAGCGGAATCAGTTTTTGAGTGGCACAGCTCAGTAGTTGGACCTACAATGATTTCTTCTCAGTTTATTCCTTCAATTAGTTGTCTCTTTCTTCACCTCTTATGTATTTTTTCTTCTACTCTTTCATCTCTGATGAACCCACTTGAATTACTTTCTCTGTTATTTTGCTCTAAGTTTCTGTATTGTACTAAAATGTAGCGATAAACATGCTATGGAGGTCCATACTTCTGCTGGATGTAGGATTGGGTGGATGCACACCTGCACTAAAGCTTGCCTAAAGCTGACAGGCAAGTTTTCATGGCAGCTCTTTCAAGACACAAACCCAACTATTAAATATCCAGGGTGTTTGTTGTTGGCTTTCTAATTTATATTATTGACTAAAATGTGACTACATTACGCTTTGAGACACTTTAAAATATTTAGGCAGAGATAATTCCTTTCCAAGGAACCTGCAGTCTGAGATGAGATGAACACATAGAGAATCAAGGACAGGAAGTTTATTATCCTTCTAGTGATGAGGATTTGAGGTTTTCAGCACAAAAGGTCACTGTCTTTCAAGGGATGACTCAGCCCAGCTTAGATCTGAGTCACTTCTTATGCCCATCTTTCTCTATGGAACAGAGGAGGTGCCAAAGACAATGTGGTTCCTCCCATAGACTGCTCCAGATGTGTTGTTAAAGATGGGATCCTTAACATTGGTGTGCAGCTCAGTTATGTAATGTGAAAACAGGTCTGAAATTTCCTCTAGCCTTCTCTGTGCAATCTCTGGGCACTTCAAAGCTCTATCTTGAACTACAAACCAACCCAAGGAGCAGGGACAGCTCTCAAGAGCAGGAGCTCCCAAGAGGAGCAGGAAGAGACCTCAAAAGATGGTGGTATGACACTGTGTGCTGGAAGTAAATGTGCAGTTCTGATTTCTTAAGTAATTTTTACCCATTAAACAGTTAAAAATATCCAACATTCCTATTTTTTTTTTTTTCCTTTTTTTGTTTTTCCCCTCTTGTCCTCCTCCTTTGGCTGGAATCATTTGTGTGTGTTCATCCACATAACACCCTTAACAGAGCAGCAGAGCTTTTTGTGGAGATCAATAAAACTTAAAAGGTGAAACAACTGTGAGTTTCTCAAGTCCTTTACAAAAACAGGTTTCCCCAGAGCTGGGGTTGCTGACCCCTTTGGGGTGATTGTTAGGAGAATAAAAGCCTAGGCGAGGACAAAGGCAAGTGAGTATGGGACAGAAAAGGGGATTGTGGAACTTCTAATGCAAGAAAATGCCACAAATGTTGAAATCACTGAAAGGTCAAAGCTACAAGCTGCATAAACACAGGGGTAAGTCAGGCTGGTAATGAGCAAGGGCATAAACTGATGCATCTTTGTACAGGGAAGAGAATGAACAGATTAGGAAAGTACCTGGAAAAGCATCTAATGGGTGGATCCAGAGTTGTATAATAAAAGTGTGGGGGGGATATTTAAGGCTTCATTTCCTGATGTACAAGGATCCAGCTTCTCTAGGCATTGATATAGCGAAGGGAGGGAAGGATGTCTTTGGGAGTCTTGGTGTGTTTAGTAAAACTGGGAGTCCACGTGGTTTACATCCTTGTGTCCCCACCACCCTTTCAGTCTAAAGAGGACTCTGTCTGCCCCTTTGCTCACCAGCTTGCTGCTGAGCAATCGCCAGCTGCATTGCAGGAGCCTTTGCCCTTTCATTCGTTTCACTTGGTGGCAGATGCATAGTCTTGTGTAATCAGACATCTCAGGTACCTACTTCAGTGGAGTAGCTCTGCAATTTCATGTGCACCAGTGGCCAGAAGGTGCTGCCTGAATACTAGAGAGTCATCATTACCTAAATGACATTTGGTATCATAACAGGAAAATCATATTTGAGTTAGCTTTCATAATCCTGCCCAGTACATTGTGCTGAACCCAGTACAAATGTCATACAAGCATTAATCCATCCATGCACCCATCCATGCACCCATCCCCACCATATTTCTGTACAGAAGAACTTCGTAGTACTCACACAGTTACTGGTGTTGAGGAGAAACAAAGGTCATATCTCCAGACACCCATACCATGAATCCTTGCACATCATTAAAGGAATGGTAGTGAACATAATATACTTACCAGACAGGCAGACAGCAAGAATGTGGCAACCAGAACAGGCAAGTTGATGTTGTGCAGAAAAGCAAGTCTGATTAGATAATTTCAACTCATCTAATTCAGTTCCAGATCTCAGCAGTACAGACAGCCTTCCTTGCCCAATTAAAAATTGATATGTGGATGGGAGGGAAATGAGAGTGAACTTCAGGACCTCCAGCAAAGGTAAGATTGAATTTCAGGCAGAGGTTCAAACTCTGACTTATTTTGCCTGAAATGTTTTTTTTTTTTCTTCCATAGCACAGAACAGAGCTCTTTAGAATGGAGCTCAGCCTGCTTGGGGCATTATTCTGAGCATAAAATTCAGATCATGCTTTTCTGAAAAATGCCAACCTGGGTCAGAATTGCAAATGTCAGATCTGGAGGTGAATTCTTTTAAAATCTCTGAACACCCAAATTCGGGATTCTTGTTTTGATCTCTTTTAGAGAAGACTAAAACTTCAGCTGAGGCTGAAGTTTCTGCTTCCTTCTGGATAGATGTATGCTTGGAAATATTTTACTTTTTATGGTGTTACCGACAGGTTTAATCATAAATTTGTCACCATTTACAACTTAATGTCTAAATATTTTAAAGATTTGGGTTTATTTGTTATTGGTTTGTGCATATCAGTAAAAGTAATAGTTCCAAATCTGCTTTGAAACAGGTTAATTTGAACCTGATAAGCATGATGGATTTTGAAAGGATGTAAGGCAGATATATGTTCTCATGATCCCTTAAGAAGTGGTTCTCTGTAGAATATTTCTGAGAACACCTGTCTTCCATTTATTTCTCTTTCACTCTTCTTCATTCCCAACAGCAAGCTGAGTAAGGTAGCTCAATGAAAATTCATCCTCCAAACAGCTGATGACTAGAAAATGTTCTTATTTTGATTCTAGAAGTCTTTGTTTATTTCTTTGTTTTTAACTTGACATAGATAACACATCTTCTTAGATTCCAAATGTCATAGTTACCTGGACTTTCATATGGTGCTGACAGAGAAATGTAATTACATATTCATGCACCAGATGTAGCCTATCCACAGAGATTTTCACCACCATTTGGTCTAATGAAGTAACAGCTGGATTGAACTGTGAAACAGAAGAAAGACATCAATTACAAAGCAATCTTATCAGCTGAAGTCCTGCTGATGTTATGTCTCACTTTCACATTCCACTTAGAACCTGGACTAGTTCCTCTTGGAGACGGTGCCTGCTCTTCTCCCGCTGCTTAAACAAAACTATCTTCTGCTGTTTTCTATTGTTCCCCCAAAGTGGGCTTTTCTCATTCATTTCTTATCCAGCTGCAGCCAGTGTTATTTCAGCCAAAAGTGTATTCTGAGAACAGCATCTCCATCTGACTAATAGTTCTCCAAAGCTACAAGGCAAAAGTAAAAATAAGTGAATCTTTAATTTCTCCCTTTGGCTTCTTTCCTCTGACACAGATTCTTTGTAATTGTATTTTAAAATATTTGTATTTGCTATAGTGTCATCTTCACAGACTTAGGACTCTTGAAGTTCTCCAGATTCTGATCTGTGTTCAGAATTAAATATTACATGCCCTTGGTAACATTTCTTGGGCACTTACTTACCCAGGCAAGGCTTAGATCGTTGCTCACTTGTGGTCCATGCTACATGAAGCAAAGCAAAGTACTCAGTAGCTTTCCTCAGGCATTGCTGACAATGCATCTTCCTTCAGTTTCACTTAAGGCAAAATGTCGTTGAAAAGCTTTCCCTAAAACTTTAAGGGCTTCTCCTGAATATCTTGATGAAGAAAAGGCCAAAGACATGGAGTCTGGTTGTTGCATAAGCAAGATGAATACATGTGATCCTGTGACCAAGGTAAACTCTTTAAATGTGAGTGACACCGAGTTGTTCTGGTGTGCTGTGCAGATGATCAATGAGGAAGAGGTTGATCTATCTCTGTCTCTTTAAGTTTTATAGTCCTATCATTATGGGACCTGAGTAATCGTCACATAAATCAATAACAGGTCTAATCACTGTGGCCCAGGCATATCCTATGTGACTGCAGGCACTTACTTGAAACACTTGTCAGATGACCACATGATCTTCTGCAGGCAGTGGGGCAACAGGACAGTCCTTCTACCCCAAGGACTGTTGTTTCTTATGTGTGTTGGAATCTCTGTGTTACTAAAGCAGAAGACTAGATTCCTAATTTCAGTGCCTAATTTAACAGGAATTAATATGATATGATATAATATAATAATATTGCTCCACTGACTCTGGAGCCTAGTGAAACTGCATGTCAGTCCTAGCTTCTTCATCAGGTGAGATTCATAAAGTCTATTCATGGTTTTTTGGTTTTGTGGGAGTTTTGTTTGGTTGGTTGGTTGGGGTTTTTGTTTGGTTTGGTTTGATTTTTGGTTTTTGTTTGATTGGTTTTGTTTCTTTTTAAAAATTATTTGTTGTTGTTATTTTTTCCTTTGGAAAAGCTTTGGCTATTAACCTTATGCTGACTACAAAGTTTCCAGAATATCTTGGCATAATTGACCTCTACCACAAATTCTTGTAAACCATTATGCAACCTTTCCATCAAACTTGAAGTTGATACTGCTGTTTTATATGCTCCTAAGGACCAGCTGGGAAGTTTTGTCATGGCCTAAAGTACTAATGACCATCTGGATCATCAGGATTGCTGCTCCAATGGAAAAGTGGGTTTATTTTTTTGTTTTTTTTTAAGAAAGGAGATTGTTTAGTGGCCCTCTAGGCTGTCAGACATAGGATTTGTTTGATCTGTTCTGGAAGATTGTTGTGTTTCCTTCCTGATGATGAACCCCTGACTGCAACTCTTCCACTTACACTACTTCTGAGATAAAATGCTGATTATCCAAATAGATGGGTTTGGCTCACCAATGGCCAGGACAGCAAAAGCAGAAGTTCTCCGCTGTTTTTTAACACAGGGACATGTTTGAGCCTGATGTGTGTTTGGTGGCTAGTGCAAAGGGGAAGGAGAACACCCACTTGGTGAGTGTTTTGGAGTGTTTGCATGAGTCTCTTCTTCAGCTATACATACAGTGAAAAAGTGTTGTTCTTTCTGGGATTAAAAAAAAAAAAAAAAAAAGCTAATACCATGCTAATATTAAGCATTACTAGCTGCAGAAGACACTTCTAGACTTTAATGCTACATTAAGTACCTCTCTTCAGTGAGAAACTGAACGAGTCCTGAAGGCTTGACACCTATTTCATAAAAGGGATAAAGGTTTCTGGTAGAGACATTATCTTTTCCAGCTTCTCCCAGTATCACTTTTCATGATTTTTGCCAGAAGTTTCTGGTCTACACCAAAAAGCTTAATTCCCTTTAGTGTCTCCAAGTTTTTAGATTGCTTTTGCATTTCAGTTTTGCTCTTCACTTAGTCTTCTGTGAATGCCTTTACACCATTTGAACTAGTGAAACTAAACTTCTGTTGCTGTTTTGAAAGGAAAAAGAGTGGTTATCAGTGGTGAAAACTGAGTACAGTATGTGGCAAATTTAGCAGTGGTTCCTCTCACATAAACACCTGTGCAAAGCCTTTAGGAAGTCTTTCAAATTAATCTTGACCCCCTCTGGGGATTTGCAACATTCTTAAAGGAGTTAGGTGATGAGAGTAGGAGAAGAATAACTGCAGAAAGCTCTTTTGTGCTTGCCCTTCTCAGCAGCATCTCTAAAAGGGAGGGAGCCAAACAGAATAACCTTATATTTTGTACAGAAATTAAATGGCTCATCAACCTGTAGATATGAAAATGAGTAAGAAAACTTCAGAAGTGTCTGAGGAAAACAGAGAAAATAAAGGCACTCCATTTTCCAAGTGCAGCTAACTGTTGGCCACTTTGAAAATGTACTTTGATGATGCATTAATTCATTCTTGCATTACAGCTCCTATATTCTAATCTAAGCACCTCATTAATTCATAACTCAGAGATAAGTGCAGACAGATAGATCTCCCATGAATGCCCCTGACTATAAGAAGGACATTGAGGGGCTGGAACATGTCCAAAGAAGGGCAACAATGTTGGTAAAGGGTCTAGAAAACAAGTCCTGTGAGGAGCAGCTAAGGGAAGTAGGTTGTTCAGCCTGGAGAAAAGGAGGTTCAGGGGAGACCTTCTCACTCTCAACAACTCCCTGACAGAAGGTTGTAGTGAGGTTGGAGGTTGGTCTGTTCTCCCGAGCAACAAGCCATAAGGCAAGATGAAACAGCTTCAAGTTGCACCAGGGGAGGCTTAAGTTGGACGTTAGGAAAAATTTCTTTCCCGAAAGGATTGTCAAGCCCTAGAACAGGCTGCCGAGGGCAGTGGTGGAGTCCTCGTCCCTAGAGGGATTTAAAAGATGTGTAGGTGTGGTGATGAGGGACATGGTTTAGTGGGGACCTGGCAGTTCTGGGTTAATGTCTGGACTTGATCTTAAACAATTCTATGACTCTATGGCCCTATGATTAAGTAGCTCCTGATGGGTTGATCTTTCTGTCTCATGAACATTAGCCATCTGAAATAGTTTATTTACTTTCCTCACCCCAACTCTTCTGCAGAAAACTCTCCAACACTTTCAGTGGAAGCCAGCACTTTGTTAAAATGATGAACTACCTTTTTTCTTTTTCCTAGATTTGTAGTTGGACTGCAATCAAGTTGACTCCCTTGTGTAAGGAAGGAGTACCTCCTCCTGTGAATTTGTAGTGGTATGCATGTTTCTGCCTGCCTGCACGATGGTCTGAAAGTATAACGAGCTGTGGAGAGATACTCTCCTGCCTATGAAGCAAATTCTAGCCATGTTTGTGCTGAAGGAAATGCTTGCTGCATTTCTTTTCCACCTGAGAGCTTGATGTAATATCTTCTGATCCAGCCAGTGTGATGGTATCAGGGACTTTTGCCAGGCTGTTTCTAGTGGGATGGGTGCATCATGGGGTGTGTTCCTATTTTCAAGGAATGGAACCAAAAGCTAAGGAGAATGAATTTTTGAGACAGCTTCCATGTAGACCTTGAATAAACAGAAGTGTTTTCTTCCTCTCTACTAGCTCCTTCACAAGACCATGGTATCAGGTTCTCTCTGTCTTCCTCTGCCTTTTATTGTTACTCTTGTTGGATTTGTACTCCAGACAGGTACTGAGCAGTGATTCAAGACATTCTTCACTATTGTGCTGTTCCTCAGTTTCCAGGGAAACCCCTGGGCAATGACAGTTAGACTTCACCTTCAACTTCACTAGGATGGCCCAGACATCAGAAAGCACATTCTATGGTTTCACATATCACTAAAGAGGAAAATAGCAAGTATGTGCATCCTTCACTATGAATGAAAAGCAGCTCATATGCCCACCATCTCCCATGAGCTCAGGAGGTGCCCACAGATCAAAAGATAAGGCTGGTGGCAGTCGATTACAGCCTCAAGCAAAACACCTGAGTTTTTTGAAGATGGGGGAGCTGTATCTTTTCCAAGCTTTTTATTTCTTGGTTCCTGGCATTCACTGAAAGACTGACACCATTCCTAATCATGCACCAGTGTTCCCCTGGTGCTGGTGGACAGGGGGGATGCCAACCTATGGAGGACTTTCAAGCTCTGTTTTCAGCCCAAGCAGCAGAAGCAAACAATATTTAATGTGGAGATGATTGTCATGGAGCTCATGGAACATTTGCAGCTGTCCTTTTTCATTGCACTGGTGATGTTACTGTGTGTTTTGCAGTTACAATCACAGTATGACACAAGAAGGGATGAATCAGTGGTTTCTGATCAAAGCGCCCCTCTCTCAGTGGGTTGCTTGAGGGCCTTCTCCTAGACTGACTACTGCCCTTCTGAAGAAGTTTTTTGTAGTGTCTAACCGGTTTTTCCTTGTTGCAGCTTGGTCTTGTTTTCTCTTTTGCCTATGAGGTCCCTGTAGCTATTACCCATTCATGGTAGTAATGTTATTGCTGTGACTTCCAACCTACCTTTCCAGTACTGAGGCAGAAGGGGAATGGAGGGAGACTGCAGGTACCTATAGAAAAACATCTCTGGAGAGATGTATGCTGTGTAGGGTGTAGGACTTTACTGAGCTCTAGAACATAAGGGGAAAAATATATCCTCTTTTAGCCCAGAGATTCCCAAGCTGTGGGTGTTATGGTACACCTACCTCTGAAAACCTTTCCCAAGCATCTGTCTACAGAAATTAGTGCCTTCAGAAAACTGCAAGGAGGGATATCTTGAGCATGGTTGCACCAGATTGTCTCATGACTTCTTTGTGCTACGTTGTTGGTTTATATCCATCTGTTGTTTCTTGTTTCATCTTTCATCTAGTGAAAAGGAGTTGGCAACATGGCATAGGGATTAAACCTTCAACTTGAGGCTAGGGAAGAGATGAAAGCTAGGTGTAATGAAAGGCATGAGCAGAAGTTAAAGATGTCAGTCTGAAATGTTATCAGAAAAAAAAAAAATTTAATTCATCCTCTCCCACATTGCTGCTACAGGGTAACAAGTGCTTTGACTTTTTCCATCAACTATTGGAGCATGCCAGTGATTTTATCTGATGGTTACTTTAACTTTGCTAAAATCTGGAAAAAAATTCTACCTTTAAAGCTTGCATTTCTTGATGAAGTGTTTCTGGAGCTGTCTGATCAATACTCCATGCTCTATCCTCTCCTCTGAAATGTGTTAATGAGTGAGTAACAGAATGGGAAATTCATGTAACAGGGTTTTGCTAATCTGTGCAGTCACTTGACTTTGTGTAGCTAGTGCAGCAAAGCACTTAAGCACATTCTTGTACCTAGGAACACAAGCACATGTGCATCTCAGCATAAGTGAAGATTGATTGATGATATTAATAATGTCAAATTATATTTCTCTTTTCTTTAATCCACTTGGGTTATTTTACAGATAATAAGTATGAGACAGACAGGTGCAATGAGTCTTAAGATGTTTTCATTTTGCCTGATTCTCTGCTTCTACTGTATTTTATTGTTTCCAGGAGGACACACTTCAGATATTTAGACTTATGACACTAAATTAACCTCAGTAACAATTCCACAGAGAGTACCAGAAATTGTTCCAACATGTTGAGAAGACACATTGGTGAAAGAAGGTGACCTCCACAATTATGTCTCCTGAGAAATTAACAAAATAATCTGGATATCCTTTTGAAGCAACCAGCCCTCTGTGGTGTTGACCTATATTTTTTTTTTGGTTCCTTGTTCAATCCCAGCTTGTGATCAACAACAGCCTTAGATGATTTCTAACTGAGGGCTGACAGTTGATGACATGGTGTTTGATCACAGAGTGTATAGCCCTCAGCCAGGTTAATATCCATGCCTTTATAGTACATGATTCAGTTCCAGCTCTTGATTTGTCTCTGGAGGAGCCTTGCATTTGTATTCCTGTTTGGCAGTCTCAGGAAAAACAAAACAAAACAACAAAACAGCACAAGAACAGAAAAGGTCATAGAGACTTGACTTCTCCTGCTCCCCAAAAAGGCCAGGCATAGTGATGGGATTGAATAAGTAAAAAAAAAAACCAAAACTTTTCTCTTGCCTTCCCTACCAGAAATATGGAAAAACAGAAAATATGTGGCTTTTGAAATTGTCCTGGGGAGATCCTTCCCCAGTAATGTTCCAGTTATTTATACCTGGTGGATGTTCACTGAGATGGATGTCTCCGACATGCCGCAGGTCTATGGGAAAACACTTGCCATCAGAAATGGCAAGGAACTGATGCTTGACCCCTTCAATGGACGCTGCTTCTTGTATCTGGTAGATGAGAGTGTCTTTGAAATTTTTTGAATTTGTAACATGAAAGACACAGAGAGTAAGGGTCAGGTTTTCATGAGTATTTAAAAAGATATCTTGGAGGGTTTATGAATGAGCAAAACCAGCTTATGATCTTTAACTGCAGTGAAAGGGAATGCAAGTTAAACAGTAACCTAATTTTCTGTGTTCCTACCTGCATCACGAAGCCCTGTTTTTCAAAGACATTCAGGTACAGGAATAGCATCATGCAGAGGGAAGTAAGGCAGTGGGACATAAAAGTTAGAGCACAGACTTTTACATCCTGGGGGGATCAAAGGGGAAGATTAATATCCCTTTGCTTTGGCAGGATTTAGAATATGCAGAGCATGCCCAAGCTTCCTCTGACCTCAGCAGAAGATGTGAGAAGGTGGGGCATGCAGTGAGAAGCCCAAGGTGTGTTTGACACTTCAGTGACTAATTCCCAAATTTGATGCTGTGTTCAAAGTAGAAATGCTGTTGCTTTTGGGTCAGAAGTCAAAAGCCATTCAAGACAAGAAATCAGTCAGAAAAAGATGCAAGCAATATCCGTCTTTCCTGTAGCTGAATAAGAAATTTAGTGAAAAAAAACCACAGAGTGGGTTACAAATTTAACTGTGAATTGCCTCTTTCTTCCCTCCAAAATTTTCACAGTATGGAGCTACAGAGGTTTTATTTTTGCTACCTGTCCAGATAGTTAATACCTGCCAGTTTACTTTATCCACTCTTACTATTATAGGACTACTATTTTATTTTAAAGGAAAACAAAACAAAACAAAACAAAAAAAACAAGCATGAGAGAAGAGAGAGAGAAGGAGAAAGATAAAAGGAAAAAAAGAAAAAGTTTAATTTCATCTCCTCTGATGAAAAAAAATGCCCATCTGATGTCAATTCAAATATTGCATCTCTTTCAAAATTTCCCTACATTTTACCCCCCATCATTTAAATATCTTTATGCTTTTTCAGTCATGCTGTGCATGTTGATCATGCTATTCATTTTCTCCATAGCAACTTGTTTGTATTGGTTTCTTCTTCTTTTCTTTTCCTCTCAGGTACTCTTGCTCACTGAAGGAAGTCTGCCAGTGACCAGCAGGAAGAAGTGGCTTTATAGGTAGTGTTACATCCATGGATGAGGCTATGGATTAGTGTTTGAAATAAACAGGAGATGCAAGAAAGTCCTTGGTACACAATGACAAAGATTGTTTCTGAAAAAAAAAAAAAAAATTAGTGGCAAAGAGAGCTTCTCAAGTTTTTTTCTTTTCTTTTTTTAAAGCCAGGATATGTTCAGTCTTGATAGGCTGAGGTTGAGCCAGATGCTTTTCCTTGCAGGCACCCTGACAGATTACAAATGGGGCTGGAAGCCTCACTGCAAGACAGTGATGCTCATCAACATACTGCTGGCAGCAGTACTTGAGTGCCTCTCCATCTTCCCAACTGATCATCTGTAAATGAACAGTAATAATCCAGGGTTGAGTTGCAGTCTCAATTTGTAGGCATGAACCAAGAATTTGGCACCAGTTGAGTTACATTTTTCCACTAAAGAAGAAGTAGCCTAAACCCAAAAAAGAACAATTAATATTGATACATCTGAATGTGCAGACAGGAATAAAAACCAGCATCTAGACAAGCTGTATGTAACCCTTGAGTAAATCACAGAACAAGAAAACAAAAAACTCACTTGAGAGCCCCATGCCTTGCTGGTTTGCCAACCAAAGCTGGTGAGCTTTGTGTCAGGTCTGACAGGTCCACAGATGCAAGATAAACTGGGCCATACAAAAGCTGTGCACAGAATTGAATCTCTGATACCAACCTTCTTTGCTCTTCCAGTCAGATGGGTATTCAACTCATGTTCATCTTGATGGTAGACACATAAGAATATCTAACTTTTTAAGGACCTCTAACATGGGATCTTGTAGGTCGTTAGATCTCTGAATTGTCTCCAGAAGCCAGTGTGAAATCAAGACAGGTCTGGGGTATGCTTCAATTTAATTACTACGTTTATAACTTTAATTCCAAAAGTCCAAGAAGTCTGAAACAGATAGACCATTATAGAGCTTTCCCAAAATCTCTTCCCCATTTGCATTCAGCAGTAGTGGCTACAGTTCTCTGTCAGAAGCATTATTGCCTTTATAACAGGAATGCTTTGCAACTACAGCAGCAGAACAAGGGCTGTAGTTTATCTGAATAGCAGGCTGGTAACATCTCTGGGGCCAGGAAGTGAAGACTGATCTCATCTCAGACCTTCAGGATGACATTAGTCTGATATATCTTCAAATATGGGATTTGACTCACTGTGGGTTTCCACAAGGGAAGTGAATACTGAACAATTCATCCCAGGCTCATTCTCTTCTTAGAAAAAAGTGAGTCAGTGGCATTGATGAAGTTCTGGACAAGATTCATATTACCTTAAAGAAGGTGCCTCTCTCAGGTTCAATGAATCATATCCCTACCTTCACCAAATGCATTGACTCATTCTCCATTACTACAGTGGACATCATCTGATGGAAATACTAAATATGGACAGCTAAAATTAGAAGGGTGAATCCCAGACAAGTTGTCTACAAGTCAGCTGATGGAAATACTTTCAAACAGTTCTGTATGTGCATCTCAGGCTGTAATTAATACCATCCCATGATAAATGTCTAAATAAGATGATCGACCATCTAATGAAAGTGTCCACCTGTCTTAGCATTGGCCAGATGTCTTAATTTTAGACAACCAGGGTTAGCTGAGTTGAATTAGATCCTGAAACATATATCACCACACTTCTGCTTGGAAAACTTTCTCTTAGCACTGATGGCACTAAAGCCTCAGTGTTCAGTTCTGGGAATGTTTTCCCACAGATTCTCCAATAGGAAAAGAAAACAGATAGATTTTGCCAGTATTAAAACCCAACCAGGTGATGATAGGGCACATGCTCCAGGTTTCAGGGATGTTCATAATCACAAGGACTTTGCAAAGGTTAAGGACAGCATTCAGGGACCGCTGACCCATGGCACTAGGCATTGTCCAAGTACCATGCCATCAGGATGGAGTTTGTCCTTCGATAGGCTCTTTTGGAGAAAACAGTCCTGTTTACATCCATTCATACATTTTCCTGTCTGGGATTAAAAAAAAAAAAAAAAGAGAGAACAAAAAAAAACCCCTAAAGCCTTCCATACTTATTAGAGGCTTTTTGCAATGCTGCTGTCCCTGTGGCAGGAACTTAGACCCAAACTCATTGACTTCCTGTAGGCCAGAAAACACCTTGTGGTTATTACCACTTTGCACCTGATTCCTGCCACTGACCTTGATGGGAAAGATCCTTAACCCACTTACTAAATCCCCAAGTTATCTTGAAGCCAGAGAGTAACAGTTAATTTAAGTGCTCGCCAAGTTTCACATTGTTTTTAGCTGACCTGTATTTTGACTTGTTACATGAATCTCAGTGTAAGAAAAGCCCAGGGGTAACACTCCTGATGCCTACACTGTGAGATGGCACTTAAGAATAAGGTGGAACTGTAGTCCTGCCCCTGATCTACACCTGTATAAATTTGAGGGGTGTGTGTGTGTGTGTGTGTGGCAGGCAGAGAAGGAAAGGGGGAAAGATGGGGT